>VWZV01005860.1:713570-875428 GCA_013397155.1 Irena cyanogastra | reverse complement strand
TTTTTTTTTTTGCTTTTCAATAAGCTTCGCCAAAGGAAACTGATTCCCACCAGTTTCAGACACAAAATCCTCCTTCAACAACACGGTTTAAACTCCAAATGGTTACGACTGAAGGTGTTTCCTTGATCTCCCCTTTTATTTTCCCCCTTCTCTCATTTTTAATGTGTACTTAAGTTATTTGTTCCCGAAACAAGTACTGAGACTCAAGCTTTGTAAGCATTTAAAACAAAAACAGTTACCATACCAAAGCACAGCATACAGTGTAATTTTCAGCTGTAATTTCTCAGCTTTTCCTTTAAATAGAGCTAGATTATGGTGGACTGCGCAGATCTCTTCCAGCCTCCTGCCCTGGCAGCACACGGATCACGGAGAAGGGACGCGGATGCGGAACAATCCCTGCTGCAGCTGCAGTCGGAAGAGTTTGCAGTTGGCGATCCGCAGCGCCGCGCAGCCCGTCCGCCGCAGGTCCGACGGGAACAGCGGCTTAGTGCGCTGCCAGGTGCCCGTGCTTCTCTTAAATTCCCTAACATAGTCATAGTTTGTACCTGAAGTAGCGAAAAAAGAGATGAAATGCTTAAAACTCAGTGCAGCTGCCACTACGTTTAACCTCTAGTAAGGCAAATACGTGAATGAGAAGATGCACAGGAACACAAATCAGTGTCTGGACAGGTAGTTGAAATTATCGTCAAAAAGGAACTACTATGACGTTTCTGATCTACTTAAACCCACCAAATCTGGAATTTTGTTTGCTTATATTTTGGAGAAAGCCCTGCTACACACTCAAATACGTACACGTGGCCACAAAAGTCTTCCAAATCTCTTTTACAGAGCATGGCCATATGCTGGCAGCTGAGAACTGAGTGTGTTTGATAGCACACATCTATTTGGCTGGGATTAAGAGCCAAGAGTCACTATCACATCCATATGAACCACTGGACGATGCCCCTAGAATGCAGAATTGCCTGCTTCCCACTGCAAAGACAATAGCTACAACCTCAGGCACTAAAAGGTCTTACACTTAGATAAAAGCAGTAACACGCTCTTAGTCTTGACCTCCTGCAGTCTTCAAACTAATCAACCAAATCAAGCCAATGCTCATGGCACTGAACTTGTTACTGAAGAGGTCCAAAACCAACCTGTGTGTTTCTGTATGTCCAGCACAATCCCCCTGACCCACAGTGACAGAACAGTGTCCCAGCCTCTTATTCTTAAAATGTTCAGTCTCATCAGTGCCAACTATTCAAAATATTCCAAGGAAATGAGCGTAAAGAGGTTTTTAGTCCTGGTTCTGACCTGTATCGAGATCTCCAATCACGTATATGCTGGCTCCAATGGGCACAGCTCCATACACAAAAGAAGAGCTAGTTGGGATACATAGGTTCTGGTCATTTAGATAAATCCACCTGTAAAAATAACAATTAAAAAGAGGATTTGATTTTTAGTGAGCACATTTTAAAAAATAATCCAGAGTCTTTTTGCAGCTGTAATCTTTGACTCAAAAGCAGAGTATACATATTAATTTGTTATGTAAAGAGAACATTGTTATAGTTTGGGACAGTCCTGGTCTCTCCCAGCCAGAAAAAACAGCTAGTAGTGCTGTATCCTGAAGCTGCTTAATTTCAGAATTGCTCCACTCATCTGTGTAATCTACCTATAATAAATTCTTCTTACAGCCACCCAGTGTGACCTTCTGGAAGAGAGCAGGCATGTTAGAGAGCCAACAACAGCTATGACAGTCAATCTTCCCTGCAGAGAAAATTTTAGGCAGTTTTGTCTTAAAGTTAGTCTTTAAATTGTCCTTAAAATAAACACATATAAGTTTTAATGATCCATTGTAGGGAAAAAAAACCAAATTGCTACAGCAGAACCTTATTATTAAGCAGTGTCTCCCCCATATAATTCTTCAACTTCTTTAGTAGCGCTTTATCAGGGACAACCAATCCTTGTCTGCTATGAAGAATGCAGCACTTGGCAATGCTTAACTTCAAACAAGGGATGGAAGACTGGAAATCAAAGTGGTAATGGAATTTGGAAAAGAAATGTCCTTTACCTGGAATTACCACAGACCTTCCCAATCACATATCAGGCTCTTTTCAATCCCTTTCCAGCTCCTATAGTAATCTTACAATTCCCCTGTGTTCACTGTAAGCACAGGCTCATTTCAACACTACATCAGCTTGATCTTTCCAAGTGAAAAGCAGTTTTCCTTGTTGAAGCCTTTGGAAAACAGGTAGGGATGTACTCCTCATCCACGTGGGATGCTGGTTTATAAAGAGGTCCCAAGAGTTATCAGCATCCTCTCTGTGGTTCTGAAACAAATTCCTACAAATGCTGCTGCACCTTTGCAGATGCTGTCACAGTTACCATGTACAGACTCTGACATGTACAAATCAAGGCCATTTTAGGGGACTGCTCCTACTCTTTTTGAAGGAAAAAGTTAGAAAATGCCCTCCCAGATACTGCTGATCTTTGAAAATTCTGCATCATCTGAACTCCTGATTCAGAAGTAAACCACTCTTCTGGCACTGAAGGAGATGCTGCTCCATATCAATTATCTTGGAGACAGAAATCAATTTTTAAAGGGCAAATGAAAGGATTGGCTGTCCATTACTTTGTCTGTGCTGTACACTGAAGGATTAACGTTCTGTGCAAAGCAAGGAAATGGTTTGTAGCTGTCACAGAGGAGGACAGATGAACTAAGGAGAGAAAAGGAGAAGTTCTCTACACTGGTTCAGAAACTCTCACAGATCAAAACAACTTGCACCATATTTCATTAGCTTCCTTCCCTTACTGTAGGAGGAGGGCACAGCATTTTCACTGCTTTTTAGCAGCAAGTGACCTAGAATTCTGAAAACTGAGTAAGTGGCAGAAAAATAAAGAAGGAAGACTAGATTTTTTTTTTTTTTCAATTCTAACTATAGAATCAGGTTAAGGAAGGGAAAAAACTCAAATCAGGAGTTTATCTGCAATGGATACTCTGGGTTTTGGAGTTTAAATAAAAACCCTAAACCCACAAGGTGAGACCCAAGCATTTTCCTACTTGCATCACCAAAGGACAGTATTAAAGTATCTGTAGCTGCTTGTGAAAATTCATCCTCAAGCTTTCTCAACGTGTGTACTTTAAAAAACAGGCACCACTTTTCAGGAACACTCACAGCAGCTTTAGCAGTTAAAACTAGGAAGGAACAAAGACAGGAAGGGCAAGGGGTCACATTTCATTAGAATTTGACTAAGCTCCAGCTTAATGTGGGTTGTGCCTGTTGTTTGAACAGTATGGAAAAAACACCATGACCAAAAATTCGCAATCTTCAGGAATCTGAAAACAGTCCTTGGAACAGAACTCTTGCGTACTTCCCTGGGATGGCTCCACTCAAACCGAGTCCAAGAGGAGCAGGGGGAAGGCAAGTCCTGCTGCAGCCACGGGCAGAACTGATGGCTCTGGAACTGGAACAGGCTTCCACACAATTTAAAACCAGAAGGGAAGGAATCCTGATTTCTTTCAGTCTCAAAGTGAGACAAACAAAATTATCCATCCACACTGCTGTAGTTAACTAGTGGGATGGAGGTAACTGCTTTATTTCCAAGTGGGAAGTAAATAAAGATGTGATACAGAGCCAACATATTCCAGACACATCACCTCAAGATCACCCCAGGTGAGAAATGAAGCCTGGAAATGAATGAAAATCCATGTTCCTCTCATCTGACAGTGCTATCAATCAGTGTTCTCATTACATTTGCATAAGCACTTGCTTTTAATGAAATTCTTGCACACTGACTGGAAGAATGTTGCTAATTACATGTACTATGTTACAAGAGTATTTAGTCCATTAGTTATATACTGCTGAAAGCTCTTCCTTATATTTATGATGTTCCAGTAGCAAAAAGAACAGTGTAAAGGATATTTTACCAAAGTACCGTTTCTGAAAATTCTCTCTCACTTTTATCCCCCTTAATACCTGCAAATTTTTGTAATTCTTTTTTGAATCATGAGAAGAAGGAAGAAATCCTACCTCACTTACAGACCACCAGGGAAAAGCAGCAGTGGCCATACACCAGCAGATATTGCAAAGAATCCTTAAGTCAATTTGGGCTGTATTAAATATTTCCAGCCATCCACATTGAAAAGAAAAAACCCAAGTGTGCACAGACATCATCCAATTCTCCACTCACCTACATGGTGCAAAAGGTGTGTTATAAATTGTGAACTCTGATAGAAGGAAAGTCTGACCCATCAAGGTCTTGAGTATGTATTTAAGATTTCCTGCTTTTTATAGAGTAGACCAACACTGAGTGAAGGATACTTTCACATTTCCATCTTCCATTTTCACATTCATTAAATCTGTTTTTAGCTCGATCGATATTTAAAAAAACAGGATATGATGCACACAAAGCTCAATCTACAGCCTTTGGAAAAAAAATCTATATCCTGCAAAAATCCTGCAGTCTGACATACAGCTTTTTCTATCTTTGGGTTCACTTAAATCCACTCATGCACAGGACTCTAAGGACAGCCTGACAAAACATTTATTAATTGAAAAATCTCAGTTACAGCAGCACTTCAAGTATGAGAATTATTTCCTACATTACCCTGTTCACATTTCATGTAGATACTACTATTTTGTCTCACTTAATTTATTCTATTACTTGTTTATACAGCACAGCTTAACAAGAGTCTCAATGTTTATTTTTTTGCTAGTGTGAAGATCTCAGCATATCCCCAGTCTGAAAAGTCTGCGTCATGGTTAAGAATAACAATTTTGAAAGACTCTGCACTATGAGTTATTTTGGAGTAAGTTACTGTCAAAGTAAACAATATTAAACAAGTCCAGTCCTTTAATCCAATTCAAGCCAGAATTATGGCAGCTTACATGAATTAATATGTTTATATACTGATGCGAGAACATCCTTAGACATTCACACTGGAGTAAAACCAGTCACTGTGACACTCAGGCTCTGGGTGCCTGGCATGATGCTCGACCCTGTGCTCTGAGCCCTGAGGCACACATGGAAATTTGTGCAGATGACACAGGTGTGCACTGCTGCACGTACCCCATAACCAACACCATCCCACAGCTGAACCCACAGTCCAGAGAGTTCTCTCCATCCACAGAGAAAGTGAACATAATGGAGCTCTGCACTTGCTTAGAAACAGCTGGAAAAGTCCACAGCTCATTACAAATTATGCAATATTGGCACATAACTGCTAAAAAAGTCACTGTGAATTTTGGTTTGAGACTGCTAGAATTATCTGCTGCCTGAAACCTGGGATAACTGACAGACCCTGGAGCTGAGTGCTGGAATGTAACACAGAGACACTGCACCCTCTTCTGGCTACAGCACCCTTGGGCTGAGCTGGGGCCTTCCAAACCCAAGGAGCACCATCCCCTGGCAGCAGCTGCCACCATCCCAGCCTTCCCTGGTCCCCAGTCTCCACAGAAACACCCACAACCTGTGCCCTGCCTGCAGGCTCATGCTGAGTTAAATTTCTAAGCTCAGACTGGGCAGTGGCAGGGCAGAAAGGCAAAGTCTGGTATCTCAGCTGCCCTCCCCATGTGCCTCCTCCATCAGTCACCTCTGCTGCCTCCCCTGCCCTGTGCCAGCACAGCCCTCACAGCACACACCACACACAGAGCAACTGGGGCAGCTGGAGTTTTAGCACTGCTCCACTGGAACCCTGCAAGGCCTGGGGAATTCCACCCTGCAAGGACAGAAATCCATCCCACTGTGGGTGCTGCAGTCAGCAGGTGGCACCACGGCCTCACCTGCAGCACCCAGGCTGGGCCTCCCAGCTCCCCAAACTCCACTTTATGGAAGCTCAACCTGCATCAACCAGTGAGACAAGTTTGCAGCCACTGCTGAGGAATCATGAGCCATAACCTTCTGAAGAACAGAATCAGGCTGGAAATATTTCAAGGAAATCAGCTCAAAATAGCAGGCAGGAGAGAGGGGAGAACTTCTTTCCACAGCTCTTTCTAAGACCTCTTTCAAAACATTAATAAATTTCTACCATTTCCCCAGCCTCCAGAAAGCTGGCAAACACTAAGGGAGCATCAGCAGCAACGGCCTCTCTGATCTGTCTGCTTCCTTTAACGAATTTAAAGGATGTTTTTCTTCAGCTTCATTTGATTATAGCTACTTCAGACATCACTTTGAACAACTGAGAAGACCTCTTTATACAGAAATTAAAGTCTTTTTACAACCATATCTTGCAAGAAAATTATATAAGGAATTTACATCTACTCTTCTATTTTTGTGTCCTTTTATACAGGTCACTGTCATAAATCAGTCTTGATCTTCTAATAAAGACATGCTAATCGTTTTCACTTGTCAACAAGCCTTGAAACATCTGACCACAAAGTCTTTTTAAAATTTAATTTATGAAAGAAGAATAATCCAATTTACAGTTATATGCAAGAAAAAAGTCACTGGAGGAACCAAGCTTGTCAGTTATGACTGGAAAATAAAAGTGACTAAACAAAAAATTCAATGTAAGGTAACCTTTTGAATGGTTACCACATATAGTAAGGTGGATTCCACCACCAGAGCCAAGAGATAACAAATGAAGTAATCGGAAGCAAATTCAAAACAAACAGAAGGAGATGAGCCATGCAGGGTGGTGAGGTGGCTGTGGGATGTACAGCATCCATAGTGTCTTTCCTATGGCAAAAGCCTACATGGCTGCCATCAGCTATAAATACTTGGAACAGAAATGCATGAAATTTCTTATCTCTAATTTAGGCATTCCCTAAGCTGCAAATCTTTGGAAATAGGATTGCATCATGAAGACATATCCCTATACAAACATACATTCCTCCACAGAACCATGGAATCATTTAGATTGGAAAAGACCTGTAATGGGCACTCAGCAGGGAGCTGTGGGCACGAGTAGGGGTGGGGGCAGCAGTACCCTGCACTTGGAGAAATTACAGAGTGCAAGAACCACAAACTCCCTGTGTGACCAAGGTGCTTCTCTGGTCCAGAGGCACTCAAGATCCACACGGTGGCTCCAGGGCTTTAGGCTTGGCATGTTAGAGGGAAAAGTGGAGTGGATGGGCCTTCTGTAACAGCTATACTGGGTGACAAAAAGTGAAATGAGCAACAGACACATGGCACAGACCTCACGTGCCTTGGAGTGCAGGAACAAGGGGGGAGGGAGCAGGCAGATGACTGGGTGGCAAGTTATTTTCTGTGTTTGGAGCTGCAGCCAGTTACCTTTTAAACTCATCATGATAAAATTCCGATTTGCACGTCACCATCTCACTGGCTTGGCTGTCGTCACGACTCCTGACCCCACCAAATACATAAAGCTCAGAGGCAACTCCACAGGCCACTGCCCCAAATCTGAAAATCCAAACGAGGGAAAAATATTAATGCAATGTATCAAAACCCTTTTGCATACCCTTCTGAACTTTCTTCATCTTTTACTCTTTTATTTATTTATACACACAGATGCCTTAAATATTCAACAATATAAGATGAGTCATGGATATTAACTGTAAACACCTAATTCAGATCACAAAAGAAAAAAAAACCCAGTAAAAATATTTCTCTCTAAAAATATCCTGAAATTCCAATTGAACTATAATTTCTAGTTTTCATCTTGCATCAGGAACTATTGCTTGCAACATCAGGACTATGTTTCTACAAAATTTGTATTTATTGCTTGGATGCTTGTCTTTACTCAGCCACATGTCTTTACAGGCCATCATGACTCAGAAAGACTTGGTGAGATTCATAGGCCATCTTCACAGATTCATCAGAAAAAGTACACTTTCCTCTCATCAGAGGGTTGGAAAAGCAATCTAGTCTCCCCACTTCCATTTTCTCTCACCTCCTCTCTTTGAGAGGACAGATTGCTGTCCACTGCTGAGTCCTGGGGTCATAACACTCCACAGATTCAAAGAGTTTTCCATAGGAGCCTCCACCCATTGCATAGATTTTCTTCTTCATAGCTGCATAGCAGCCAATCTTACGGAAAAAAAAGACAAATATATTTAAAATTACACAAATGCACAGTATTGAGAGCTCAAAGCTGTCTATACACACACATAGAGGCATTTGGGTTGCCTGTACCCCATGTCAAACAATGCAAGGCATAAAAATGCTCAACTACAGTTTTGTTTTGGTGTATAAAGAGAGAAGAAGCTGCTCACTCTCATTTCGTTTTGAGACTATTTGCTACAGCTTCTACTTGAAGCAAAAGATTAAAATACATATTTTTATACAAATATATATATATACACATACATATATCTGCATGGACTGTTTGACAAGAAGCAACACAATAATATAGGATGCAGTTTTTACCTTTCTAACCATGGTCAAGTCTGGCTGCTTGGTCCAGGTCCGGCTATAAATATCATAGCTCTCCATAGAGATCAGCTCCCTTTCACCATCCTCACCTCCCAGAATATACAGAATGCCATCAATCTCTACCACACCAAAATTATGTCGTGCCTAAGGAACACCAATAAAGTCAACATTGAAAAACATAAATGCCATTGTGAATAAATTAATACAATCTTATTTTTCAGAGTATCTGTCTGCAAAGTGCTATTGGTATTATGCCTGGCTTTTGTTTTGTTTTGGTTTTTTTTTAATGGTGAAGTCCTAAACCCCAAAAAAAAATTAGTAATTTAATAAATTAAAAAAAAAAAAAAGTATAAAAAAAAAAAAAAAAAAAGAAAAAAAAAAAAAAGCAGAGCAGCAGAAGCCAAACAGACCACACAGAAATCTAAGAACAGAGCTTGGCCATAATTTCAGTTCCCACAGTGGTGGTCTCCACAATGAAGCTGTTGCTTTCAGGTCTCTCTAGCAGCAAAGCCTGGACCTATTATCTGTGCAAAGGCAGCTCTTCTATTTTGTATGTATGAGCCCAGCTATCCCTCAGTCTCACAGCAAACACATTACAAGCAGAAAACTTAATGCATCATAACTAAAATTGTAGCCAAATCTACATGCCTTTGTCAACCAGAGATTGCAAAGAGGAAAATCCTGTGGTAAATAACTTCTTAATAAACACTCTGTGCTGATTTACAAAGATAAAAACACAGGTGTATTAAGGATATATGTTTACAAATAACAAACTGTTACTTTTTGATGGAATGGAATTATGAAGAAGGAAGCATTAACTCAAACCAAACCTAAATATGTCTGTGCAAGCCAAGTTCTGTATGTTGGCCAGTCCTCTGTCCATCTTTTCTGCACAGTCCGATCTCTTTGTCCATCTCAGAGGTCTCTTGTTTTAGAAGGCCAGTATACGCAGAACATTAAGTATACTATAGGACTGATTCATTATGAAATTCCTGAAATTTTGTAGTTCATCTTACAGTTAGCTCTTCACCAATTGTTTAGTTTTTCCAGATCCAGCAGTCAGCATGAGACCACAAGAACAACAGGATATAAACAGAAGTCAGTCTGTAGCATGATTTTGAATGTGTAAGATGCAAGCGACTGGAGATTCAGAATAAAATTTTGCAGTAGAAAAGGAACATTTTGCCAAAGTAAAAACTTAAATCCCAACAGTTAGATAGAGATCTTGCCTCATGCATTGGTGGTAAGGAACTCCATGAATTGGTGTCTGGATCATATTTTTCTCCAGAGCTTAGCGTTCCCTTGTTTTCATCCTGACCACCAAGCACAAATAAAAATCCTTCTGTAAAACAAAATGTAACATGATCTTAAGAACAGGACTCTCAAGAAGAGGACACACACCTGCACAATGAGCAAAACAACATGACTGGTGAGCTGTATTCTGGAATTCACCAAGAGATCCAGACCAGTCATAGGTCAGACTCTGGACTGGAGAAGGTAAAGCACATACTTACATCTGACTCAAGTCTGCCCCTGCAGATATCCTTCAACATATTCAGTGATGCAGCAAATAGAATTTACTTAAAACATGAAATACCCCTGGAGAGACAGATGTAGCAGATTCCCACAAAATGTTGCAGGAATAATGACTTTAAGACACTCAGATGACAGGGATTTTCACAGAATCAAGTACAGTTCTGGGCAGACAAAGGGGAAGCATGAAATAACCCCAGTGCAGTCAGTCTTGAAGAAAACACATTATTATAAGCTGTATCTCAGATTTTGAGGCACTGGTAAGTTTTCATAACATTGACTTCACAAAGACAAAGTTCCCCTTTACCTGCTGACAATACTCCATGATTGATCCTTGGAATACTCATAGGAGCAAGTTCAATCCAGAGCTGTCTATTGGGATCATAAAGAGGACACATACACCGCATCACTGAGGTTGGTTTCCGTGATCTGAACACAGGGTGGGGAGGGAGCAAACAGAAACAGAAAGACAAAGACAGAGTTTTACGAGTTCACTGTTAACACCTCGTGTCCAAAGGTTGCTTGTTCTTGTTTTCATGTATATTCATCACGTGGCATTTCCCTGGTAAGGAGAAGACCCCCAAACCAAACATGTAAATTAAGTTTGTACAGACTTGGGAGACATAAAAAGCTGATTCACTTCATTCCTACTGTATCTGCCTGTAACATTTTTTATGAACTTTGAACGAACAAAGAAGAACTGATAGAGAGTATTAGTAATGTCTGAGTAAAGTGATTCACAAACTGATACGCAAAATGTTATCTGAGTGGTTTACTACACTTCTATAAAGAGCTAACATCTAGATGCTTAATTTATTTAAACAGGACAGGGTACTCAAGAAAAGAAAGGGATTACTGTGTGGAACAGGAATTTTCACATTATCTCAGATGTACCAATAATGACTTTTTTTTTTGGAATCACATCTATTATAAAAAAAAACATTTAAAGAACATGTTCATTACTTCTAAGTTTTGCTATAGATGCTTTTCAGACCATCAGAAATGATTCTGTGTTTAAATCTATCCAGCTTAAAAAAACCAACAAACACTTACTGAACAAACAACCCTACTCAAATTTTACTACATGTTGAATGCCAGAAACAAAATAACTACTTATTGCTGAATCATCCCCAAAGGTATTTTAGGTATGTCTGACCAACCTAAAACAAACTCAACTGATGGAGTAATAAGCAATAGGTGCACATACTCTCTGCACTCTGTGTTTTCAGAGCGCCTGAGTGCTGGCATTGGGACCAGCTGTCAAGCCACTGCACACTTACACTCTCTCTTCCCCCCCAACAGTCACGATGCACTCGGAGTAGCCCCGGGGCTTGAAGGAGGCCAGCATGGCCTCTCCCTGCTGCGGGGGTGTCAGGGGGATGTTGTTGCACTCCTTGACAATCTCGCGGACCAGCGGCTCGCTCATCATCTGCTCGCGCAGATACGCCGCGTCCAGCCCCGACACCCACACTGCCGACATCACATCCTTCATGTGGACCTGGGGAGGCAGCACGGACACAAAGTCACCCCAGCACGGAGGCACCCCGGCACGCAGATGCTTCTGTGCTTAGCAAGTACTTGAGACTTTTTGATACTGGCAAGTAATAAACTATACAAGACAGTGTTAGTAAGAAAATGCATCAAGTTCTCGAAGTTTCTCTACTTGCTTTCTCATCATGTAAACAAGATTATATCATCAAAATGGTGGGTTTTTTCTTAATGCCTATTAAATAATAAAAGCAGCGGGTGATACATCATCAACACAGCTTTCACCCTTTTGCTGCAACGCTGTGGTCTGCATTTCAGGCAAAATTCAATAAATTCTATAAGATTAGCCCCAAAAGAAACAGATCTATTTCAAGTTCCCACTGATTAGAATGAACACTCTGATTTGCGCCATGTTCAAAATACAAACATTTGGATGTCCTGACCTTTCTGGATTCTGAATCATGAGAAATCCACCTAATCACCGCTTCAAAGACGTATCTTTCGTTTCCGACATTGAGCTTTTCCATCGACAGCACTTCTTTCAGTTTTTGAGGAGTCAGTTCCAAGAATTCCTCTGTGCTGCTGACATCTCGAAAGTGAGTTTCCAGATACTCTGAGGCAAGGTAGTGAACATGATGCAAACAATAGTGCAGTGCAAAGTCCCGAATACCAATACAGTTCTCAGCAGCTATGCAACCTTCTAAAAACTCACAGCAGAGAGTTTTTAAGTCTGTAAGCAGCAGGAGATCAGCTGCCTGTACCACATCTTGGATAGTTTCTTCATTTAGCCTGATCTGCAAGAATTAATTTAGAAGTTATAGCTACTATCACTCATTTGTTCCATGACATGCCCGCATTCATTACACTCATTCTCAGTGGCTGAAAAATGGAGTATTAATGCCAGTGTAAGAATTAGGAGAAACTGATATGACTGCTAACCATTAATTAATTAACACAGGGTTGGAAAGGCATTTGCTTGACAGAAGGTGTGGAGCAGAAATTTTGATAAGTTCCTGAAGTAACCAACTATAAAATTGCTCATCTCATCCAGGAACCTAAAATGAGTTTTGCTGTAATAAATAAATAATTTTTTAAACACACATGCAGGAATTAATTTCAAGCCAAATCCGCCTTTTCTTTTTCTGCTGAAAGCTAAACTTGTTCAGCAATCTCAGTCTGGTTCCAAATAAACTGAACACACCAACTTTAATTCCTGCTAAGGCTCCTGGCATGCAGATTTCACAAGAGGCCAGAGAGGTGGGCACGAGGGGCAGGGAGGGAGGGTGCTTGGTGTACTGTAACCTCAGTGATGGGGTCTCCATCTCTATGGCTACCAAAGCAGTCCTCTGTCACAGCTGACAAACATTGCCTGTTTTAAAGCAGGTTACTGAAGGTAGCCACCAATTTTAATACAAGCCTTTGACATTGACTCTAAATTTTAAAGTCCTCCCTTGCTGCACAAGAAGAGCAGAGACAACTCCTGCAGAGCCTACTGCCTCTACTTCATATGCACAGTCCCACTCTGCAGAAGTTTTATCACAAAGCTTTAAACATCTTTCAGGATAGCAGTGTTAAAACTCAAGTTACTTTCCCAAATAGTCCAAGTGAGGTTTAGGGTTTTTTTAATACCATACCTGCCCACTGAAGATGTAATCTAGTATCTCTTTCATGATATCAACAGATATCCCTTCAAGTTCAATCTTGTACGTTGAGCCGTCATCCTTTGGAGGATTGTAATTCAGTTTCGTTCTAAGAGAAGAAAAAAGGAAAAGAGGAAAGTTCAAAATCTGGGCATTGCTTGCTCTCAGTTTCTGAAGAATCTGAAATCTCAGAATATAGATCTCTTGAGCCACAACAGAGATGTTAAAAGCTTTCAATGTGATGGAAAAACTGTCCCTTGAATTAGCACATAGGTATGGCCTCTGATACTGCTCATCACATTTCCAAACTGAACAAATCTGTCAGCCTTGCAAACTACCCATCAAAGAGCCAAAGTATGTTTTATCCCAGCTCATTCATCACAAGCATTCAAAAACTTCACTCAGACCTTCCAACAGAACAGCAGCTCTGCTGACAGATGAAACACAAGAATTTGCTTTGATAAAGGTGGAAAAAACCCAAAGCAAAACAAAACCAAAACTTTTTTTACCAAGGAAGAAATAATTAGAGTTAGCAGATGTGATTGGAATATTCACTGGCAGCACAAACATTTGGATTGCATTACCATTTTGTGTAGTTTATGATGTTATCAGCCTAATGCTGTGCCTGGCTGTAACCAAGCCGCGCACTCACAGTTGCAGGGAACAGCCCATGTGCTGCTCAGCAGAGCTTTAAATATTCATCTACATCAGTGGACACTTCACTTAAAAAGCATTTCTTCAAACATACCAGGAGCACTGTGACGTGCCTGTGAATAGAATGGTGAAGGCTAGGGGAAAAGGTGAGGAAGTAATAATAGCACAGCAGACACTTTGCTTTCCACCAACTGTCACTGCAAACACTTCTTCCAGGAGAGACAACTTCAAGTGTTCAAAAGGGAGCAGCATCCACCAGTTTGGTTCAAACAGCCACAAGAGCTAATAAAAGATCAGTTTTTAACATACTTTTCCACATTTTGGTCAATGAAGAATATATTATATAAAGACAAGAAAGTTTGTTTCACTACTTCTGTTTATATATAGTGACCTACATCTATACCACAGCACACTAAAATAAAACCTTTTGAAACTTTTTAACATTCATTTGAATATATCCTTAGATAGAATCAGTTTCTTAATGTGAGAAGCTGTGGCTTTGCTAAGCTGAAAGTGTCCAGCCTCCTGCTATCCACACTCATGCTAAGCAAATACATAAATAGGTCTTAGCTAAGGGCAGATTCTGCCTCACTTACTCATATAGGAATAAATTAAGTTTCTCACAAAATAAGCTGTAACTCACATCAAACAAAACCTTAGTCTGTAAGGAGCTATTTTTAAGTGTGAATAAGGGCAGTAATTTTAGGCCTTTAGTTCATCATACTTGTGGTCCTGTCTTCACATCCCTTTTCTACTCTGCAGGACACCCAGAGACAGCAGTGCCCAGGCACCCCTACACCAGGGCTGGAGCTGCTTCACCCTGTCTGTACAGCACCTGGCACAAGTTACAATACAAATAACAATAACAACAAGAACGTGGCGTAGGTTAGGAAATTGTTTATTTCCTAACACCTGGAAGGAGATTAGGAAAGTTATGTGACTCCCATTAAAGCTCATGCCGCAATAGCAGGCACTGATTTACAGCTCGTCAGCTGAAAACTCCTGTCCCACATGTACATTTCCAGCAGAATGTACAACGTGTACCTCAACCTGAGCCATCCTTGCCCATGTGCAACATGCATTTTCCATGTCTACAAGCTCCAAACGAGCCACAGAGCACATACACACAGGGCAATGTGCCTTTTCACTTCTAACAGAGCAAAGGCTTCTTTACACACATTTTCAAATCTATCCAAACTACCTCCACTGGAGGCAGTTACCTTTACACTTGAGTTCTGGTATTCTTGGTTTGTAACAAAAGGCACTTCTTAATTCCTAGGATGAAACTCTGTTTTCTTTTAATTTAACATAAAATGTATCAAGGTTCATAGTGTCTGGGTTCCTTCAGCAGAAAAGGCAGTCAGTTGGGTGATCCCTGGATCTCACATGAGTCAGGTACCTGACAGTAGCTGTTATGATCAAATACACAGCAGTATCTACACAGAACCTGGGGTGTCCAACACATTGAAGGGCTTAAAACAGGTCCAAGGCATATAACAAGCATGTTGATGCCAGCACTAATGGGGAGATTAGAGAAAGGACTTGTGCTATTTATCACTAACTTTCATCTTAGCATCACCTGTACACACCCAAGCTAAATCACCTTATTGCGTGGACTTTACACTGACGCCTCCTGGTAACAGCAAAGTGTTGTTCAGAGTTTTTGGGTCTTATCAGAGCAGATGTTCTAATTACTGTGTACTTTTTCAGACATCAACAGTTCGTGAGCTGTAAAGAAATTACCTAGGCCCTAATGCAAGGCCAAAACACAAAGCCAAAGCAGAAAAATAACCTTGAGAACAAATCAAATTACTTCAAAGTTACAGACACTCGTATCTAGGCAAACATTCACCTTATGCAAATGCTTCCCCGTTCAAATTAAGTTTTGTTCCTATCATTTGTCATGGGAAGCAATAGTGATCCATCTGTCATATGATTTTATTTTTTTTGTTAATAAAATACAAGGTTATTTATTTCAGTGCAAGTATTTCTGAGCTATACCAAGAGAGTAATTCCCAAAGGCAGATGGAGGTACTCCTTGTCACTCATGTCAAAACTACAGGACAGCTACTGGCTGTTGGGAAGAGAGGAGGAAAAATATGATGCAAGGACATATTATAACCAGATTTGGGGCTGGAAAAGTTTAAGGAAAAAAAAATCATGAGTCCAAATGGAAAGAAAGCTGAAGGAGGAGAGAAAAGTAGAAGGTGTGCAAGCAGAGGGCAAGGAGCCACATCTCCTCTTGCATCACCCAGCACCAGCTGTGACCTGCACCCGTACCTCACCAGCAAACTGAGGCCTGGGCATCCCTGCCATAACACCAGAGACAGAATGAGAAAGTTTCCAGACACATTTGCTCCCAGATCAGAAAGACAATGGGCAGCACATGGAGAAACACTTAACCCTTACCCTCCATCAAATTTCACTTTATAAAGTAAGTCACCAGCTAAAGCAGAGGCTTTCCAATTTGTCAGCATCCCAGAAGGAGGATGCCTTCCTTCTGCCAAGCTTCTCCTCAGGGTGATTTATTCAGCCTGTGATTTGTGTGGCTGAAAGCTGGAAATGGCAACCAGCAGCCCAAGGTGCAGAGATGCAGCAGCTGCAGCACAGCTGCTTCTAACACAGGCATGTGACAGCTTCCTACTGCAGATAACATTTCTAATTACTCTAAAAGCACTCCAAGCTGCCAAACCACAGCAGAAAAGGCCGCTTCAGTCTTCCTTATTTCAGATGGAAGACCAGAACATCAAGATCTAGAAGGAAATAACCCTCCCAGCCAACCAAAACCCTCATGAATTGGGAGCAGACCATAGCCAAGACAGAGCTGGAGGAAATGAAGCAAGGCAACTTCTTCATCCTGTTTTCTCAAGTAATTTAATTTTGAGCAACTTGACTATGTACACATTTTAAAACAATAATTTCCATTTTTTAATTAAGATCATGATTGTAAGTTGAAATTGCTTCCAGTAACATAAAGCTGTTCTATAAATGCTCAACATCCACCCCAACATTTTGTGCCTCGTCAGGAAAGCTGCTGGCACACACAACACCTTCAGCCAGTGGCATAACAACAAATGGCTTGATGTTGTGTTTTGATGTTGTCTGTGTGACAAATTTAGAATCTGCTGTTCCACATCACTTAAGGAATACAATCCTAATGAGTCATCTGAAATGCTCTACATGAGGCAGAATGAGGATAAAAATTCCAGTACCTCTTATATATGTAAGCAGTATAAGCAAGGTGAACCCTCAAAATGAAAACACAGGCTCAAGAACTGATACTGATAGGAACAACAATTTACACCTAATGACATAAAACAGATTCAAATAATAAAAAAAAAACAACAACCACAAGCAAAAAGCAAACCAACAGGTAAATTAAGACTGTCCACAGTTCTTGTTAAAATCAGGATGGAACTTCCAACTTACTGTTATTTTAAAAGAGCAAAACAAATCAGAACACAACCAATACTTCTGACCCTACAGTCAAGCACTGCTGTGGGACAGTTAAGATTTATAAGAAACAGATTGAGAAAAAAATCCATGTGTCTGAAAACTTGGTTTTCTTACATTTTACAGTTGAAAGTTTATAGGAGGGGAATCATCGCTTTAAATACTCAACTAGACAGAACAACAAACAAAATGAAAATTCAGATTAAGAACTTGGCCACCACTTGCTTTCCTGAGTCAGACATAATTTTGTGGGAATATTTTCATCTTTGTAATCTCTGCCTTATCTGCCTTATTAAGCAAAGACAACTGGTGTGTTTTTACAATGGTCACATAAGTTATACAGAGAACAAGTGCACAACTCTTTGGAAGCTTTAAACCTTGGAGTGCTGGTTGGAACCTAAACAAGTAAAGAAAACACCTGTCTGCAAAGACTGTGCCTATGAGAATGCTCCAGACCACATTCACCACAAGCAGGTTGTTGATATTTACAGTGAACAGTTATTAAAAGTCTGGGAAACAAGAGACAGACTTTGGGTTTGATGCTTTGCAACACAAAACTTCTACCTGCTCTCACACCAGCATGGTGCAAACACAGTTTGCTGACCTACTTACACTGCAGGGTGTCAGGAACCAGGCAAGAGGGAGACACTTGTCTTTTGGAAAGGAGCTGTCTTCCCAAATTAATGATTTTGCTCCAGATTAGCCATTAAGGGCTGGTCTACACATGCTTTGCCAGTATTGCCACACTAGCAAACTTTAATACTCAAGTAGCAAAGCTGTCCTTCGAAACTGAAGGGCAATAAAATTGGGGTTTGATGACTTATCCTTTACCTGCACCAGTGTTTTGGCCTTCTCCAGAGAGCATCAGCATTTTAGAATGAAGTTGGACCTCCAACAAATGGTTCCAGCAAAGACATGCAACAAACCTAAAACATGCTCACAAGGATGACTCAGTCCCAAAAATGACAAGTGAGTACTTGGAGATTTTGCATCACTAAGGAGAAAACAAAAAAATATGCTTTTGATGCAAACATAAGGTCAATTTAGTCTCCTGGCCTGGGCTTCCTAATGTAGGTTTGAGTCTTTCAAGTACAAGCTTTCCATGGTAAATCTAATTAAGTCCTACTCAGGACTGACCATTTTAATGGTGAAGTTTTTCATTTGTCTGCCTTTATCCCTGCAATGTTTTCTCCCATAAAGGCTGGTCTTTCTACGTGCAAAAAAACCCCTTAATAATCACATTATTAAACAGGTCAGACATAAAAACATGATGCAGCAGTTCACTCCACCCTCCAAAAAGATATTTTACAACCAAATCAGAAGGTTTCCTTTGAGGTCGCACCCTGGCCTTCAGCACCACACATAAAAGCCAGTCTTCACCACACCCTGCAAAGGGTGCCAGCTCCCAGAGGATTTTGGCGATGCCTCTCCTATGTCTCTCTCCTTAAGATTATCTGTAACTCCAATTTCAGATCCCAAGGCACAGGAGTCCATTTAACAGCCCAGCACAAAAACTTGCAGAAGTTGCTTTGTTTGAAACTATGACATATAACTTTGTTTGAAACTATGACATATAACTCAATTTTTTTAAACTATTGAAAAGTTCAAGTCAGGCGAAAATGTGGCTTCCTCTCTTTCCATAAGAAAGGGAACAAGGCAATTCCTTCAACAGCAGCACAGGGGACACGTACAGGGCTCATGGGCTTTGCTCAATTAAGAGCTTGTTTACCATGAAAATCTGAAATTACCCTGATTACACTGAGCTCATCCAGAGCTAGATTGTAATCTAAATTGGAAATCTACCCTCAACCAGAGTGTCTTGCCTAAACATGTGAGTTAGCCCTAAGTAGACAGAACACACACTCAACAAACTTGCCCAAGGACGGACCCTGAGATTTCTCAGCAGCACCAAGGACCTGATGTTTCATTTCACTTTGGGTTTCTTTAGCCAGCACAGAAAACAACCAAGCAAGTGCACCTGCTGAGCTTGCAAGTCAAACACAAGTGATGCAGATTAGGTGCTGGGCACCTGTGGCTCGTGCACCCAGCGCATGGCACCAAGCACAGCTCAGGCTCATCTGTGATGTGGCGGAGTACACCTGGTTCAGCAGTCACTGTTCATCTGTGATGGACCTTCCTGTGACAGAAACACCTGCTGGGTTTAGAAAGGTGGTTTGGGTTTGTTTTTTTTTCTGCTCCACTTGACACTCGAGTCTACTCACTTGAACTGATGATTCCCAGCAGTGTCACACCTTTTATGTAGCAGCTTGGAACCAGTACTTCCTCAGAAAAACAACGGAAGACATTTCTGAAAGAGAGTCTTAAGCCAAGATATGAAGAGTGTCTTACTCGAAATATGTCTTTTTTCAGATAAACTCTACTTTTAAACTTGTTTAAAATGCTTTTTTAGAAGAAACAAGTACAGTGCCATACCCATGATGCTAAATTTGCTGTTAAATATATTTAAGAAACGCAATGCTATGTACCATGTGTCTAATATTCCTGTCACTTACTAATATTATTATTTAACAAACACCAATAGATCTACTGAGAAAACTTGGATTAGCCAGGTTTTTATACCTCACTCATCCTTATGGCACATGGGGGGAATATATAAGCAGCAGAGTCAGAAAAAGATTTTTGTTTGAAGTATGAAGTCAAATGGACAAAATTATAAGTGCATGAGTAGTGTTGTAGAACAGCTGGAAGATGTTTGGAATCCAACTGAGGGAAGCATCAGACTTCTGGATATGCCCAGAGCTGAAAAACACAGACCTGCAAGACTTTCACAGAAAGCAATGCCACAGCCAAGAGGAAAAAGGAACCAGGAACATGGATTTCATCAGCACAGGAGTCTCCAACACAGAGCACTCCCCATGTCCATAAACAAGAGCTGCACCAGGCAGCCCACATCGTCCAGGGGATGTAAACCAACGTGCCTGAGGACATAAACCAGCCACCAACCACATGGTATTAAGGACATACTTCCTTGATAGGGACAAGGACTTTCAGAGCTGTGCATAAGCAGTCATTTATTTTGGTTTTTTGGACATATTAAGCCATGGCAAAGATAAAATACGAGAGGCAAAGACAGGAGTGGAGACGTCCCTGTGCATGGGTAGCACCACATCGGTACTCAGTACCAGCACAGAGAGAAACTTCTGTACAATATTCAGAATAAGAGTCTGAACAGAGTGAGGAAACAAATACTTTCAAACCATTCGTTACTGTTCATATTTGTCAGTGCGCACCAAGAAAAAGTTCCTTTAGTAACTGCAGCTGAGACCAACACAAACACAAGAGGTTCAAAGAATTAAAAAAAAAAAAACACCAAAAAAACCAAAACACAAGTGAAGCATTTCAGACTCGTCAGCTCCAGACACATCAGCCCTGTTCCAGCCACAAAATACATTCTAAATCAAGGAAAAAAAATAAAAAAGGTTCTTTTAATAATAAAAGTTTTGCCAAACAAGGCAATTAACACAAGTGTAAAGGCAACCTACAGAGTAAAAATTACCCAGACATCTCAAGCAGCCCCATGCTGCCACACCTTCCATCCCAGCTCACCTCTTAGGTCAGGCACGCAGAGGAGCTGCACGTCTCCAGATATACAGAAAGGACAAGAAATTTCATCTCTAGTTCTTCTGGGTAAACAAGATGCTCTGATTCCCAGTTCTCCCTCTGCCTGACGTGTAGCAGCAGCCCAACTGTATTTTTTTACTATTTTGGGCTGGGTAAGAGCCTTATGGCTTCTTCGCTTCAGGCGATCTCTAGGGGCTTGTTGGAGCAAGAATATAATTAACAACTCCCCATTCAAGCCTGGTATAGTGACTTCTAAATCCCTTTTTAAACCATAAACTTTTAACATACCTTTATCACTGTTGCCCCTCAACTGCTTATCCAAACATAACATGCATGTAGGCACTTCTGAGTTGTGCCAGGCAGAGAGTTTCTGGCCAAGGCAACTATTTTGATTTATTGCCTCTCAAAGTAACAGAGACTTTACAACTCAGCTACTACTAAAACATAATAGGTAGCATTTCAATTTAATTTTTTAAAAATCAAAACCAAAACAAAATTATGCCAAATTTAAAAAACAAAGTCTGGAAGCAAATTCTGGCCTGATCTGTTCCTGACTTCCTACTGCCAGGGCAGCCTCCAGAGCTCCCAGGAGACTGCCAGAAACAAACTTCTCAAAAGAAACTTTGAAGACAACAATGGCTTTAGAGCCCTCCTTGACAGTGCAGTTACCACAATACTGCCCTGCACACCCAGTGAAGAGGGAACAAGCCCTGGCACAATTACAGCATGATTTGGCTGAAGAAGAAGCAAGAACTTGGGAGCAACCAAACAGCTCCCAGCTCCAGCTGCCATTTGTGCTCCTGAATTTGATATTCATCCCAAACTGAAGAAAAGTTTTAAAACACTATAAAAGATCTCCATAAATGTCAGTAAAAACAACACAGGTACCAGGAAATAAGCAGCAGAAGCTCCTGGAATGTGTTGGCTCCTACTTGACCTTGCTCTTCAATATTCATTGTCCAACAGGTGTAACCAGAAGTGCCCAGTGGCACCTCCAGGGTGCAGGAGGGACATCCTGTCCCACCCCCCACACCAGCACTCATGGTGCTCCCAGACAGGGATGGAATCTCAGCAGGCTCCCCTCGTGACAACTGCAAATGCTCCAAGTGCCAGCACACAGAGGAAAGGGCAGGAGGTCAGTGATGGAGGCACATCCCCCACACCTCCATGGAAATCTATTTCAGCTTTGGCCATGGCTGTGCAGGGTCCTACTAGGCCTGCAGTGTTTTAGGGATGTCAGAAGGTTGAACAGGACAAGTGAGAAGATGCAAAGGCTGTCAGGTTATTTCTGACCAAAAGCCATTTACAAGCAGTACAGCTATTTATAAGTACGTAAAAATAAAGTGAACTTAACCTTACATTTACATTCTTAGTTATATTATGCTCCTCTGAAAAAAGATTTAAATATGATTACTGGTCCATTACTGAGTTTGAAAAGCCTTGGGGAACAGTATAGAACACACACGGCCATCTGTAATCTGCTCACACAGATGCGTGAAAATCAAAGCCAAAACTTGCTGAGGTAACAAAAATGTCTTAATTCAATTTGTAATGCAGCAGCACAGTCCCTGTGTAACAACATTAAATTTGTCTAAGAATATGGGCTTAAACATCCTCTTTGTTCAGGTAGTTCCCACATGCTCCCTGTGATGCAGGCAAGCAGACAGTAAGTGAGCAAAATATAAAGAGTTGCAAGTTTCAGCTGGCCAGGAACGACTCATGCCAGACAGTGACAGATCTGTTCAGATGGGAACATCTGCTGCAACTGCTGAGGATACCAGGAATGCTTGGACCAAATCTATCCTATAAAAGGTTGGCGGATCTATGCCACAACTCAGGCCAAACTCACTAGGGCAAGCGTAGTTTGTTCAGGGAAAAGCCCTCTCATGCCACCATGATTTACACCAAGGTCTCAAACTAAATACATTAAACCAGGGCAATGGATTTACACTAAGGAAATTGCCAGGACAAAGAGTGCTACCAAAAAAAGTGCAGGTTTCTGGCTGATTTGTTACAGAAGAGAAAACCAAGAGCTAACCTGGCTCGAATGTAACCGCTCTGGGATGCACGGCAACATCACCTGGAGCCAAACCACACTTTGTCCTGTGGCGGTTTCTCCCTGAGGAACCCTCCTTTTCTCAGGCTCAGGAACATACCACAAGATGTTAGAGATATGCAGGGAGACTTCTGTGCTTTGTAAATGGCAGAATTTGCTCCAGGGGCACAAAGAGGGATTAGATAAACCTGTACATATAAAGGAATTCACACAACCACCCCAGACCTCAGTGGCCAGAGAGAGCTACAAACCACTTGGCATTCAGCAGTTGAGGCAAAACCTCAAGACTCAAACTACCACAAAAATTAAAATTCTTACTGGTCCCACAGACTGTAAATTTGAAAATGGAACAGGCTTTTTTTATTTTTCTGTACTTGCAGAAGCCACCCTATGGATCAGACAGGCAGGTGGGACCCATGACACCAATAACACTTCCAATGTGTTTCTGTGCCCCTTCATGCCTTTTTTTCTCTCCCCACTGAAGCTGCTATCTTCGAGCTGCATGGATAATCCAGCTGCCAAATAACCAGTGGGAAAACACATCACTATAATTTACAAGTGTCCTACTCATAACCAGTCAGCCAAACAGCTTCCATGCAAAACTAAAAAACAGGTAACGCTCCTCTCTCTGTGGCTGCACAAATCCTTCAGCACACACAGACTGCTCACACCCAACCACCCCCTCACAAAGTCCATGCCTCCTTATTTTCCTACTCACACCCTAAACTAGGCATTCATGCAAACCCTACAGCTTCTGAACTCGCCCACCAACTTGCCCACAGCCACAGCACATAATGACACAGCCAGACACTGAAAACACCACATCAACTCATACTTCCTCTGCTTCACTTCAAGTTTCACGTAAACGCTTATTTTTATTCCAAATTTTACTTCTGAAATTACTTAATGGATTTTTCTGAGCTTTATATTGGAATTTTTTCAAATGAGAGCAATCTGAACCAATTAGCATTTAGAGACTGTAACAGCCTGTGGTACCAGAGCTTTGGAATCAGCTACCCTTAAAATACAAGGGCAGCAAATTCTTGGGTCTCCTGCAATAACTGTTTATATAGAGGCCTAAACTGATTTTCTTTGAAAAAACCAACACTCAAAATAAATGGGACTTGCAGAGACTAGGTACAAGGTAGAGATTAATTTCATCTCCAAAAAGAGCCACTGTGTTTCCTTGGCTGGAAACACAGTACTCCAACGTTGGCAACCTACCTGACCAATTCTACCCAGCTGGACTAAGAGAGAGATCCTGGAGTGATAAAAAGAAGACAGACAGGCAGCAGGTAAAAATTAGGCTCTGCAAAGGTAGGTAATACAAATGTGTTTCCTAATGTGCCATACAAGAACTAGGTACACGTATTTTTGGTTCTTTACATCTTGAAAGCCTGAGGAGAAGACATGAGTAAGCTTAAAAAAAAACAAAAAAACCCCCTCACACTTAATCATATTTATATATTAATGCATGTAACCTACTTTCACACATAGTTAATGAGTTCCTTCATGAGATTTGAACCTGAACAATTCTGACTTTAAAAAAACCCACAACTCTAATAACTACAACTTTTGTTGCTAATGTAGTTGTGTCTGGAGCTCTTATTCCTCAAACACAATTAACCCACGTTTCCCCAGTACATTTTTCTGAGATTAACAAAATGCAAAACTTAAAGATGAAATTCTGTGAAAAGGCACTTCTCCATAGGATAATCTACAGTATCTTTTAGTTAAGCATTTTTTTTTCACAGTAAAAAAATTTGACATTTTCTGTAAACTCATCCTGCTGTAGCACTAGAACAGCAGTTTTGCCAAGGACATGACCTCTTACCACCTACAGCAACTCCTCTGAAACCTAATGTCAGGCATATGGTCATCTAAAATATGATGGCCAATGACTTAAAAAGCATTCAGGCATTTTGAAGAGCATGAATCAATGGCTCATTTCTATTTCACATCTTTGATTTCTTTCACCATAGTCTTCCAAACCTGCTTCTCAAGACAAGCAGTGACAAAAAATTAGTAGTACATAGGCTCCACCATGTCCTTTTTGCAAATTCTTGATGATCTTCCTTCCATGTGCATTTTATTTCATTTTTTATCTCAGCTCTGCTAGCTCAGTCAGTGCAGAAAACTGTTTACTTAAGTATGTGCATGATCACTGGTATTTAAAAGTTATTCACCAGCCTCATATTCTATTTATTTTTAGTTTATTTTTGTACTTGAGAATATTGAAGTTGTACTACAATGGTCACCCAAAGTAATGTATTGCCTAAAAGCAGATAATACGACACTGCAGAAGGCTGCATTTTTTTCAGACTGTAGCATAAAGAATTCCCATCCTCACCTAGCAAAAAATATGCAAATTTTATAGCAGGTTCACAGGAAGCAGCAGCTGGAAGAAATATCCAAACAGTACAAAAAGTCTGCTACAGATTTATGATAATCCTGTGTTTAAATGGTACTGAAGGTCTGCTCCTGCTTTACACATGAAGACAAAACAAATGCCTTTATTATCTGCAAATGAGTAGACTTACAAACCCTTTGAAATTAACCACTTGTACATTTTGTTTACCCGCTCTGACATGCAGACATGTACCACAACATCTTGTGGAGGGTATGTTCTTTTCACCTGCTGTCACTGGATTTGTCAGCACTGCGTGTGATGGGGTTCAAACTGGTGTCAGCAGGACTTTCCACGACCTGGGCTCCCCTGCACACAGAGCCCAGGAGCAGCTGTTTGCCAGGCACCTCAGAAACCATGACTGTGCTAATGCAGCTCGTCCTCCCCAGCACTGGCTGCCAGTGGCACAGTTCTGACGGCACATGCTGGTGACAGCCCTGCCAAGAGCTGCCAGCGATCCTGGCACGGCCAGGCTTTGTCCCTCTGGTAATTTCCGAGTGATATTATTAGATGCTGTGGGGGCACAAGCGATGAGGAAACAAACCTGTACTTTTATTTTTTTAATTTAGAAGCCGGTGTACTTCAGAACCCATGACCACTACTTGGAGCCCTGTCTCACTAAAACACATTAAGGAGGAAAAAAATGATGCTGAAGTGCTGACTCGGTGCAGCCGACGGACACACAGAGCCCAGCACCTCACAATGCCCCTGGGATGCTGCCCCTCGGCTGGACACCTCCCTCTCCACCCTCACAGTTCATTCTTCAGGCGTTACTTGTTCACATCAGGCGCTTGGCAGCAATTGAGCTGTTGGGGGGATTTTTTTCCCTGGTGGGTGACACAGCCTCTCAGAGCTGGGAAACGCAGCGCAGTGATGCCGAGAGCACGACGGCTCCTGCGGAGGGGCCCGGCGGCACCGGCCCGAGGCAGGGAAGGAGGGAAGGAGTGAGGGAGGCAAGGAGGTGGCCCAGCAGCTGTTCCCACAGAATCACAGAATAGCTGGTGTTGGAAGGGACCTCTGGAGATCACCCAGTTCAGGTCCTCTGCCAAGGCAGGGTCACCTGGAGCAGGTGACACAGGAAAGCGTCCAGCTGGGGTTTGAATGTCTCCGGAGAGGGAGACTCCACACCCTCCCTGAGCGCTCGGGCCAGCTCCGGGCCGAGGCGCAGCCGGGGNGGCGGCCCGGCCCGGCGGCCCTCGGGCACCGCGGCCGCTCCGCGGGCGGGGCGGGGCCGGCCCGCGGAAATCTCGGCTTTGTCTCCTCATGGCTTTGGAATGTCGCTGAAGAAGGTCCAGAGAAGGGAACGGAGCCGGGGAAGGGGCTGGGGCACCAGGAGGGAGCTGAGGGGCCTCAGCCTGGAGAACAGGAGGCTCAGGGCGGACCTTCTCCCTCTCCACAACTCCCTGNCCTGCGGAGGGGCCCGGCGGCACCGGCCCGAGGCAGGGAAGGAGGGAAGGAGTGAGGGAGGCAAGGAGGTGGCCCAGCAGCTGTTCCCACAGAATCACAGAATAGCTGGTGTTGGAAGGGACCTCTGGAGATCACCCAGTTCAGGTCCTCTGCCAAGGCAGGGTCACCTGGAGCAGGTGACACAGGAAAGCGTCCAGCTGGGGTTTGAATGTCTCCGGAGAGGGAGACTCCACACCCTCCCTGAGCGCTCGGGCCAGCTCCGGGCCGAGGCGCAGCCGGGGTCCGCAGACCCCCCCGCCGGCCTTCCCTGACTCCTTCGTCCTCACACGCCGCGGATCCCGCTCCTTACATAATCCCGGCCCCGCTCCCGCAGCGCGGCCCCTCCGAGCGGCCGCCCGGGGGCTGCGGGCCCGGCCGTACCTGATGTAGGGGCTGGCGGCCGCCAGGATGTTCTTCTGCACCGGGATCTCCTCGCCCTCCAGCACCAGGTGCGCGTCGCAGAACCGCGTCTCCTCCCGGAACGAGCTGAGCGCCCGCAGCAGCCGCGCCGGGTGCTGCGGGTCCGACACGGCGCTCGGGCCCGACATGGTGCTGCTGCCGCCNGTTTAGGTTGGACATTAGGAGAAACTTCTTCCCAGAAAGGGGGATCAGACATCGGAACGGGCTGCCCAGGGCGGTCATGAAATCACCGTCTGTGGAGATCTCTAAGGAAAAGCCTGGAAGTGGCACTTGGTGCCATGGTCTGGGTGATACGGTGGTGTTTGGTCATAGGTTGGACTCGATGACCCCAGAGGTCTTTTCCAATCTAATTGACTCTGTGTTCCTGTAAAACTGGCCTTTTATTTATTTATTTGTTCCCTTATATGAGGTGGAGGTGAATGTTACGGGTCAGGCACAAGGAAAAGTAAGAGAATGAGAATTAAATACAGCAAGACTCATTGTGGCAGTGTCCCTTTCCACAGCTGCCCAGTGGAAATGTGGCCTTTTCCTGCAAAAAAATCTTCTTTAGGACAATTCACATGGTAAATTTTAGGCCGTTTATTATCGTGCTTAATTGCACATTAACAGATAACTTGATTCCATCTGCTTTCTTAACAGCATCCAACATTAAAGTAGTGAAACTATTTGCACTGAGTGAAAGTGTTTCAGAAACTGTGATCTGCTCTAAAACAGATACCCAGCTGGTGCTGCTGGGAGGCACCAGCACAGCAGCTCACTGTGCTCCCTGTGCTGACAGGCACAGCAGCACTGGGATTGCCCAGCCTCTGGAACACCCAACTGGATGTCATGCTGCCCATCCCTTCACTGGGAAAATAACATTTTCAGAGGGTCTGATCTAGTCAAGCTGTGGCAGGTCACATGCTTTTATTACTTTTATTGCTTGCATTTCAGTGAAATGTAACAAAATTCTATCATTCATTCAGTTTGATGGTGTCTCTAGATCAATTTACCACTTGGAAAATGAAGCAGGGTATCTGGAAACGACCCTGTAGGAAAGAGAAATTAATGCCTTCACAAAGGCAGCCTTGTTCTATCCAAGCTGGACACAATGCTGGTTTGTTGTGCAGATGGAGACTGCAGCTGGGACATCCTCACACATCCCCCAGCAGTCCAAACCCTGCACCCAGGGCCTGGGTGAAGCGTGTGCTCAGCCCTGTTGGAGCCAGGCTTTACGTCTGAACCCTTGCTGAAGAGCTCCCTGGCTGGAGAGGGGCCACAGGGAGGAGCTTTGTTGTGCAGCTCTGAACAAGAGTTTTGGAAGCAGAGGATGTAGGACAGAAGGCCTAAACCCACAGCAATGTGCATGAAACACCAGTGGCTCTGCAACACTTGCTGTCGTACATACCCATTTACAAATATTAGAAGGCCACTTTTTTCTGGCTTGGGTGTAATTATACAGGATGTCAGGTGTAGGTTGAGGATGCAGAGGACACATTCTCAGCCCTCTTTGAGGGTAATGAAGGCAGAGAGCACACTGCTCCTTGGCTGCAGGGGAAAGATGTATTTTGCTTGTCATTAATACTCAGGTAATTGCAGAGCCAAGGGAGCAGTGGTTTAAATTATTGCGAAAGCTGTCATTGAGTGGCCTGGTTATTAGAAAAGAAAGACATTGGTGTGTTCCCCTGCCACCTGCACAGATTGGTACAGAGGAAAACATTGTTGCGTTTCTGGTTTTAAATGCGTCCTCCTAAACACTGTTTCTGCTTCCTCCTGCTGCCTATGTGGGGCAATGGGACAAGGTGTAACAGATAATATCCAGTTCCAGAGAACAAATTCATTGTTATACCTGGTTATTTGTTCCATTTAATGGAACCATTAACCAAAAAAAAAAAAACAACAATAAAACAAAAAAAAAAAAAAAACCACCCCAAACCACCAAACCAAAACAACAACAAAACAAACCACTCTATCAAGGTCCATTTGTAGCATCTCTGAGGTAATTAATTATATGTATGCATACCCGTGGCCTGATTCTCTCACTCAACTATGTATTTTTCTTTTAATGGAGACACTTACCTTTACTATTTTTTATTTGCAGCCACTCCATCTAGATTTGTGTTAAGCCATTATTATAATAATTCCATGAATTTTGCTGAGCTAATTTATTACTTAATTGGTGCAAAGAATCAAACATTTCTAGCTCTCTAGATTCCATTCACAGTGAAGGGTGTCAGAAGCAAACCAAATGACACTCATTACCACGTGCCATGTTACCACATCAAAAAAACCCTGTGAGCCTTGCAGCCACTTGGCAAAGCATATCTGCATTTCCCCTTGCTTCTGTCAGCCTGGAAATGATAGTGTGTTACCATATTCAGGGTAAATGTTTCATCAGATTGGTATTGCAACCACTAAAAACATTCTTGAACAAATTTGTGATTAGCTGTATGGTTTTATTCCTGCTGCAGAAGAATACTGGGATTAGCAAATGCAGATTTACACCACTGTTTTTCTCCTCAGGTTAACTACAAACTTAATGCTAATAAAATCCTGTGTAGTACTGACCAAGAGAATATGGCACATCTCATTTAAAAAATCATACTTGAGACAAGTTCTTATTTATTTTCTGCATTATTTCTACATGAATGTAAATAACACATGTGCTTTCTTAGACTACAGGTTGTTTTTATGATGAGTGTATCCCCTATCCTGTCATCTCTACCAGTAAAAATTATCTCCTCAGAAGTCAAGTAACTCCTGTATCCAAACCTATGATCATCCAAAAACAACCCTGTGAGTACTACTGAAGAAATTCTGGAGTCAAACTCTTAGAAGAAATTCTGTAACAATGATTTTTGATTCATTGCCACCTTGAAATTCTAGAAATATATTTGTGGACTTTTGTTAAATCCTAACTTTTTCATATGAAAAGAAACAACCCCAGAGCTGATGTCTTTTGCCAATATCACAAGTCAGTCTTCTCTTCCAATACTGGTTCCATATTATTTACAGAAATGGAAATAAATTTCTTCTTTAGAAGATAAAGTTCTATTAAAAACTAATGGCAATATGCCTTGAAAACATTAAAAGTGACTATTTCTGGAGACACACCTTACTGAAGTGTTTATTTCCATTTTATGGAACATGTAAACATTTGAATGCCCAAACCTGCATATTTTAACTAGATCTGACCACAGTGTTGGGGTTTTTTTACATTAAAAATAGGCTGTATATCTTTATCCTAACAAAGTGCAAAGACTTAAGCAGAGGAACAGAGGTCTGGTTGTTACAGAACAGACAGGAACTGTGGATGATGTTGGTTCAGTTCCTGCTCTGCCACAAACACCTTAGGTAATCACAAACAGGTCACCAAACACAGATCCTCATGTGGTGGGGAGGTAGTAAATGACAACAATTCCATTCTGTTTCCTTCCTATGAAACACTGCGAGCAGCACAGGCACTGAGGGGACATGTGTGCCAAAGTGAGAGGTACCTGAGTTGTGTGGGGATACAGACAGACCAGATGAACACCCAAAATGGATGGATGTGCACCCGGTTTTCTCCATCAGTAAAGATGCCTCCAACAGCAAAGAGATCTACAATGAGAAAATACAATTCAAAGCAAAAAAGCTCTCACTTAAAGAAAAGTCAGTAACTCAAATCAGGAATACAGTCAGGGGGGTAAGAAATGCCATTTCTGTAACACAGCCAGTCACACTGTGCTTGGCACTTAAACTTTATGTTGAAATGTGCATTTTAATTGTGACTGTGAGTGAGAGTTGTGCACTTTTATTAGGAAGGATCTGGTACAGGATAAACACATGTGAGAACATGGATGCTCCTAAGCAGACATAAAGCAAATGCTTAGTTATGGCAATAATAGCTTCTAGTTTCAACTGCTGTGGGGTTCAGATCTTTCACTCTTTCCCTAAACTGTTTCTGCTAGAAATACACTGCTCTCATTCACATATATACTGCTATTAACAGAGACTAGTGGCAAATACAACAATTCTTCTTATTTTTTACACAATGTAATCATCTAATTACATGAAATGCCATGGCAGATATCCTGCCCAAGGAAAACTGATTTAAATACAAACTGCTTAAGATTGAGTGTCACTAAAGTATAACTGAATGCTACATATAACCATGTACTCTATTTCAATAAAGTTACTTGGTTTTGTCAACATAAGAGCAAAAAATACACCATTGAATTATTAGAAAAGCTGAGGGGAGGGGTTAGATTCTGAATAAGAAAAATATAGCACCTCAGCATAATACTTTGGTTATGGCAGAATTTAAGAAATCAAGCACCAAGAGAATACATTGCCATAAATTATTGGTATCATGGTAGATAGTTTAACACGAGGTTTTGTGGCAGGAGACAACTTTCATTGTCAGCTGCAGTCTTGCAACAGCCCATGGAAGTTACATGACCTGCAGACATTTGTGACTCATGCCATGTGTCACTCTATGAATATGGTACTTCATTTGCTCAGAAAGCTTTGTTCTACACAAACAAAACATTTCTTGTTACCTTTGTCTCCTATTCCTTGCCCCACAAGCTGTATTCAACATTAGCACCTCATAGATAATTCTTCTTTTGGAGGAGTTATATAGCAGTTGTGCACACAATAATTTGTAATAAAGTAATTTCTCTCTCTTTTAAGAGATTATATGTCAGTATTGAGGAGGTTATAATTAGTCATTTCTTATCATAAGAGAAGGCTGTTCCTGAAGGATATTATCCCACATTCAGTAGAAGGTTATGTCAGTCTGTGCAATGCAACAAATAGATTTACTCAGTCTCAGTTTTCATGTCTTGCTGTGGTATAAACATTCCATGCAGATCTATATGCATTTCCACATTTACTGTGGCTCGACCCAGCTCTGTGAATGTTTTACCATCCAAGACAAGTAGGAAGGGTGGATCCTTTGGATCAGTCTTCACAACACAGGTCAGAACAACACCTGTGACATACAAATGAAGAATTAGAAACATATAAGAGTTTCAGTAAGCAGAAAAGATAACCCCATCTCAAAGTGGAAGCATCAACCCAACTTTCTTGACTAAGAATATTGAAACTTGTAAGATTTAACACAAAACTTGTGTAACCCCAGCTTTCAGAATGTTGTCATTATTTTACCATCGTCCTCTTCTTTTGCATCAGGGCTGGGAACAAAAACAGGCTCAGATGGCCAGCAGTCCTCCTCGGCCCACTGGAGCATTTCCTTTGTCTGGATATTAAATTTTGCAATCTACATGGTTGTGACAAGAAAAGAAAAATGTCAGTGACCCTGACAGTGGCTTTTTCCGAAAGTACAACATGAACAGATTGCTGGCGGGGGGATCGATGCTAAGAGTTAAGGCAGTTACCATCACAAGAAAAAACACCTGGAAAATGTTACATTTTGGAGTCACATTTTATGGCTGCATAATCACACAATGAGCTTTTAATTTCATTTCATTGGTTTACAATTGCACCTTTCATTTACAGGTGTTTAATAGTTCACAAATGCTGAGAGGCCACAAGAGACCCTTCACTGCAAGTAATGCCCCTCACTGCAGAGAGTCCAAGACACAGAATATTTAAGTGATTTGCTCCAATTCACTGAGATTCTGTAGTAAAGCACGAAACAGGATTTAAACTTGCCATTTTCTAATCCTGTGAGTTATTTTCCTTTTATTGCTACTTCCATATTCCTCAAGGCCTTCTATTGTGCAATAGGGTACATATGCAGAAGAAAGGCTGTTCCTAGTGGGGTGTAAAGGTTAAACCAGTGAGGCAGACACTGGTGTTTACTAAAGGAACAGAGTGTGGATTTTCATCCTACTGAGTGGCCAAATCAATGGCCAGAGGGGATGTCTGCCATTTTCAGTTCAATTCCATTAAGGTCTTTTCTCTACCCATAGAGATGCAGTCCTATTCTTTTACATTTTGATCTTTAGCCAAAAAATATGTTTACACAAAAGTGAAACTATTCAAATTACTGGAGAAAGAATTAGAAAAAATTCTCTCTTCTAGCCAAGATGACAGCACTTTCACCGACACACTTTACCTAAGGATTAGGTTGTTGTGCTTGCGTTCATTAAACTGCTACTGATGTGAAAAAAGATCCTCCTACCAGCATTTTTTATTATATTTGAGTCAAGTAGAGATTATCTACACTGTAAATAATGTTTGAATTATTGTCAGATGTGCTGCAATAAATTTTCTTGCATCACGCAGAAATCCAGCTTTATTTTGTAATCAGTTGTGGTAATTATATGCAAGAACTGACAGTGACTTCAATTGCCTTGTAGTCACAGAACAAGAATTGTAAAGAGTGAGTTTGTCCATATAATACTAGTACATTTAAATCTTTAGTTTATCTTCATTTTATTTGATCTTCAAATCTTAATTAAATACTTTCTCTGTTAATCTATTTGTAGTCCAGGCTGTGTCCTGGCATCATGCACATGTAAACAAAGCATTTGCTACCTCTAATAGAGAACTAGCCAGCAAAATATAAAGATTCCCCAAAATTAGATATTGTTTTAATATTTAAAATGTATTAGGTAGTATTGCAGTATCTTATTTTTCTGTTAGGCTTCCTAAAGGGAAAAAATATTAAATACATACATGTGAATAATACTTCTTTTTCCTACTCTCTCCTTTGTAGTTCCTGGCACATCACAGAAGACTCAGCCCAATTTGGCAGAAAAGTGAGGGTCTCAGTAGCTATTCAAGAGACTTTCATGGAATATAAAGCTGGAGTAAGAAGCCTGAGTTTATGGATATTTTATGAGGGAAATGGTACAACATGAACTCATCCTTACAAGAATTTAGCCATTTCATGTCTCTTTGCATGTGAATGACCCACCAATGGGAAACACTGACTTTATAAATATTAATTATACCTTTGTAGGAACTGGACTCCACTGGACTTGTGTTGCAAAGACATAGTTGTATTTTTTGCCATTGTAGTCATAGTTGATGCGAGGCAGTTCAATCCCTATAAAATAAAATAAAAATAAAGTTCAAGACTTAGGAACAAGACAAGAGAAAACTCAAATGTACATCTGTATAGACACACCAATCTTCAGGAAGTTTTGCCCTGTAAAAAATCTTGAAACTACTTAATAAAGGTGCTGTATAGACTTTGAATGTCTGAATTTCTAAGAATCTGAAGATGGGTACTAACACAAGTAAGCCAGGGCTGTTAGTTCAAAAGGCAACAATTTTGCATTCTTAAGGATTCATTAGACTGGAATTTATGAGGGTTTTTCTGGTTTGGTTTTTTTTTCTTTCTTTATAAATACATGATGTGAACAACTGGGATAGAGTTGGAGGCCACCATTCTAAGAAATGACCTTCACCTTAGGTGATTTTGTATTTACATATTCCTGCTATTATTCTCCGATAAAAGGTTTAAAATCTTCTTTCAAAGGCAATCTTTATAAAATGCAGCTAAATTTGAAGTACTACTTATAACAGACTTATTCAACTAAAATTACTCCTTTAACAAGTAGATTTGCAAGCCATATTAATAGTTGGGAGATCAGATTGGAATCCTGTATTAATACAAAACTGATGTAGCATCAGATATTTAAAGGATGTATCTCACCTTCACATAATATTTCAGGTTGGCAATAGATGCTTCCATCTTTCTCCTTTACAGCAGTTGCAGTAGAGGGAAGTGTGACCAAATTAGAATCCACTACAGCATCCTGAAAGACAAAAATGCTGGAAATGTCATGGATCTCTAAAAATATGATTCTAAGTTAGATTTTTCATCAGGTTTGACATTAATATTAATAATTTGCGGATTAAACAAATAAGCTTCAAGAAGATCCTTCTTATGCCATTTTAGATTCTGAGGTTTTCATTAGAAACCTTGTTGCACTCAGAGTATTTTAATGTAACATAGAATAATTATTTTGAATCACACTGAGTCCTTAGAAATGTTTAGATACATGGCTATGGTTCAGAAGTACCATAAATTTGAGAATTTAACGAATGAAGATGAGTTTCAAGGAATGAGGTGTCAAATTTTCGCTGAAAGTCACCAAGGTTAGGTTTTTGCACCTGCTAAAAATCAAGTGCAAAAATAGGTGTGATATACTCTGAAATGTCCTACTGCTGAATTCTTAAGATTGCAGAACAGCTGGTGTGATCCAACACATCCTTTGTCATTGCTGCAGAGCTGTTTCTGAGACAAGAACAGAGCAGCAATGTTCTAGGATGTAGAAAGAAAAAGTAATATCCATTCCAAAGGTATCAGGCAGAAACTTGCCCAACTTGATGGGCAGTATAAAATTTTCCCTGCAAACAATGATGTAAAGTGATGCTTTAAATTAAATTGAAAGATAAAATCTTTTCTTTTCCTGCTATATATCACACTTAGATGAAATCTTCTAGTTTTAATTGAACCATTGCGCCAGTTGGGAGCATGCATGTATTGTATGTGGGCTTCCAGTGAAGTGTAAGAAACAGATTGTGCAAAACCTCATGCATGCCCTTGCAGTTAACAGCCAACGAGTCTATCTGCTTCTATTTGATGACAATTAACAAATAATCTCATTGGGAAGAAAATGACATGTTCTTCACAGCCCTGTTCTCCAGAGTGGATGGTGTCAGAACCAGGATCCCATCCACATAACCATGTCCAGCTGCCCACTGCCATCTCCCACAGGATATGCAAAAACCAAACCTCCTGCATGCTTTGGGTATCACAGAATCAGAAATTTACACATGAGGGCTGGCAACTAATAATACTCCCATTATTCACACTGATGTATTTTAAATTATCAATCAAAGAACAGGTTTAAAAGTAATTTTCTTTCTACCTTGTCATACTGCAGAGGAACCACAAATCTTTTGCAGGTTGGTATGGAGGTAAGTTTGGTGTTCTCTTCAAAGTCTTTATTCAGATTTTTTAAATAAAACATGTCATATAAGCTATTGTCTTTATAGGCAATAATATCAAAAATAATGTGGCCATCCTCTTCATAAGCATTTATATGGTGAAAATACACCATAGCATCAGTGTAAAACTTGGTGGACACTTCTTTTTTAGTCTTCCTGTCTATAAAGTGAAACCAAGTCTGAAAGAGAGAAAACATTATTCAAAACCATTCAGAGACAGCAAATAGTTATTTAGAAAACTGTTTTCTAATGGTAACCATCAACATTCTAATCACTGTGTACTGAAGGATGTTAGGAACTCCAGGTTTGCTCCTAGGAGACAAGGAAGAAAACACAGCAGTAAAATGAGTGTGGAACAGCTTTAAGCTCATTTTACCGTTGCAAATTACTATTTGGGCTAGGCTGAGGACTGAAGTTTTCCAGAAATACCTGGAAAATCCCCTGGTCCCTTTTTAAGTTAAATAAATCTGCCTGGGTTGAGAGTTTCTGTGGTGCTGGTGCCCTGTACCTCAGCAAGTCCCATGTATTGATGCCCACAGCACATGGAAATAAGATCCTCAGAAAACAGTTTTTCCCTCAGTTTCCACAGTGAAAGACTCTTTTTTTGTTCAGTGCAGGCTTTTCCACCAGTGGCACTCTCCAGCACATGCAATGCACCTGGAGCAGATCTCACCCACCACAGACAGAATTTTGTTTGGACCAGGAGCAACTGGATCTGTCTCAGATGCTAGTGCAGATTGGAATTTCTCTGCTAGCACACAGTATTTCTAGAAACGCCAAACTATCCTCTCTCTCAAGACCTTCAGTATCAGATATTTATTTGAGAAATTTCTGGATATGGGAGACTGTATTCCAAAACACACAGCTTCTAAAAATACTGTGCAACATGAAAGCCTAGGTGTGGGAAAAAAAAAAAAGAATGACTGCTGCAATGAATGAACCAGATGAAAACCAGAACAGTGTGGAAGAGGTCACTGGCCTGCCTGACTCCATGGCTCAGCAGTAGGAAAAGTACCTTATCATCCTTATTGAAGGCAAGGCAGGAAGCCCAGCTCACACCTCGGATGTAAGCAGTTGCCATTTTGACAATATCCAGTCTGAAGGGCTGCTCTATGAAGATAATGTAGTTCTCTGTGATTCCAAAGCTGTGGTAGTAGCTGGGGTGGAGAAGAGAGCGAGAAGGGACGGAGCAAATCACTTCCAGGTGCTTGAAACAGGATTTCTTCTTTTCTTGTTCTGAAGATGAATGATAAAAATTAAAATTATATTCCGAATAAATTCCATTCCAAACTTGTGCTTGGATTTCTCCCAGGCAGGGAAGAACTGGTTCCTCTCAGTTTTATTTGCATTTTCCTGTTAAGAAAGTGTTTGTTTACTCCTGTATAATTAACATTTGCATGCAGGAAGCAATGCAGTGAAGTCACACTGCTGGATCCATTCAGGCACAGCCCCTTTGTCTGGGGATTTGATTCCACTGACTACTGTCTTCAGAAATTCCAGCATGGAGGAGAAATATGTTCAATTAAATCAGCAGCTTTAAAAAGGGGTACAAATGTCCCTGTGTTTTTTAACTTCTAAAGAGATGTTCCCAAATTTGAGCCTCAGCTAGAAATTGCAAACTGGTCTTTCAGCTGTGGAAGGCCTCTTGATTGTTCAAGAAGGAACAGGCAACACAATAGCATCTGACTTTCAACAGCACACACCAAAAAAAAAAAGATCTTGAAGGAAAAAAAGCAAGGGATTTTCTCTGTGAACAATGGACAGCATTTCAGCAAGGGCCAGTATTGGCCAGGTTAGAGAGAAATTAACTCTATATTAGGTTTTATTTGGTATCATGTTTACCTATAATCATAGTATCAGCATTTGAAGAGAATTTTCATTTACAAAGAAATTAAAATTTACAACTTCAAATTATATGTACCGCCCTATAGAGAAAATTGTTTTAGAATTTTCATCTAAAAGTAAGGTTCTTCCTACTGAAACAGCCTGTTTACACAGTACTCAAGAAGAGCCTTTGGAACAGCACATGCCCAGACAGGCTAAGCAGTTAATATGAAGTTCACAATAAGTTGAAATTAAGAAAATGAACACCATTGGTTACTAGAACAGCTGTATCACCACCCTTGCCCTTTGAAGAAAAGAAATTGCTAACAAGTTTCTAGAAAATACCAAACCCAGATATATCTTACCTGGTACAGAGGAAGGAATCTTAAATAGAAGGTATTTTGTCTTCCCTTTATCAACTATTGAAGTGCCCATGTTGAGAACATTTCCAGCACTGTCATAGTGTGGGTGAGAAGTTGCCACATTTACAGCTACATATTTGTTGTAGTCAACCTGGAAAATGATACAATAGCAGATTTGAGAGATGTGTGAGAGAATGAAAATTGATCTCAGCTAACACCACAAAACCACCAGATTTTTAGCCATGGCAGCCTTATATTGGCACCCCATTTACAAATGGCTTTGAAATAGAAATAATTAAACCAAAATACTTGTGTAGGTATTCAAATTATTTCCTTATTCAAGGCTAAATCAAGTTACAGAATCTGAATTACAGCCACCTCTCCCTTGAAGCCACATAACATCAGGGAGGATTAGCTAAGCAAGTTATTCTGCAAATACCCATTTCACCCTGAAAGCACTTTATTTAACAGGGCTGTCTGGCAATCTGCTGGAGCTAAAAGATTTCTATTTTATCTAAAGTTTGGAAATTGGACTCAAACTGTAGTGTGGGCTAGAAAAAAAAAATCATTGTATATATTTCAGTATCTCAAGTTCTCATTTTAATAATTAAATAAAATCTTACATAAGGTCCTTGAAAAGTAGTCATATAACTGACCTACTGGTTTTTTAATTACGTAAATAATTTTATAACTACAGATACATAATAACGGCAATCATCCAAAACAATCATGTAACTGTGCTATTATTCCTGCAACCTTCCTTGATTATGTACAAGTGAAATTGCTCAAAGCCCAGCTTTTCCCAAACTAAACAGGATTTAAATTTTAACTCAGGTGTTCTTAAAAGATATCTTTTATCTTTTGGTATCTTCACTATTTCACTTTACCACGATTTCAAAAGTAAGGCAACAGTAGAAGAAGAGTATTTGATGTTCTGAACATGTTAAAGGATCCTTTTGAGTCAGCCTGAAATTTATTCATCAGCAGACAAGGAACCAGAATGACAGATGGTGGTTTGTACCTTCTCCAATGTCTCCAGAGTCTGTGGATTAATTTTCCTGATGAAGTTAGTCTCACCAGTAGCATAAAAATCATTCCCAGCTTTCATAATGTTGATCAGACAGTTGTCTGTGAACTCAGGAATGGTGTGAGACAAATAGGAGAATGCCCTGTCCAGAGGGAAATTTCATTAGAGCCGCAGAAGCCGGAGCTGCCTTTCCCCCACCTGGAGCACAAGTGACCCTGCAGTGCCACAGACCTGGGGCTGCCTCTCCCTGCTGGGCCCACTCCTGGCAGCTCCCTGGAAAGGCTGGGAAAGCAGAGGAGATGGACTTCTGCAGTGCCCTTGGCCTGGGTGAGGGTTTAGGACATGCAAGTAACTGGGTTTTGACACACAAGTGGGCATCCAGGCCCATTCCTGCTGTCAGCTCCAGGACATGCACTGGTTTATCAGCATGGGCTAATTACACACCCTCCTGTGCCTGTCTTGGGAACATTTGGCCTACCAGTTCCTACCTAAAAGCTGGTAGGTTTTCCAGATTCTTAAAATAGATGGATTCATATACTCCCCAATGGAATATTTTTGTTACCAGTGTTACTCCGTATCACAATTATGATTTCAAAGAAGATTGAACATCACATAGGCTTGACAGTTTTCTTTATCAGTGTATGATTTCATCACAGTGACTAGAAGCCAAGACAAAGTTGCTATAACCCTTTTGAACTTGAAATGCCGGAGTTACTCTATTGCTATTGGAAGAGGGAAGAAAATCTCATCTCAGGGAATAACTTACAACATATCAGCTCTTCTGCAATAATTGTCTGTGTCCTTACCAAGTATCAGGTTCGAGGTCACCAGAGGAAGTTCAGTGGCAAGAAGGAGAGAAAGGTGACCTATTTGCACTTATTAGTGAATCCTTACAGCCAATTTTACAAGATCAAGGATAACATGATGCCCTACACTTCACCTTTCTGTTAAACCATCTTTAATAAAAAAGTTTTTCTGTTTTTTTCATAGCTATTGATGCTTCTCTTTTTTTTTGTTGAATAGACTTTGTATTAATACCTTCCCCATCTCCAAATGTTTTTCTTTCTTGCTGCTTCTCCCCTTACAGAGTATCAAATTGTTTCACTAACACTGGAGAAAGAAAATGTTTGTTTTTTATATAATCCACTAGTGTTACTGAATAAAGCAGCAAATATTGGCAATAAAATGAATTTAAGATATTCGCCTTAGACTAACTCATAAGCAGTACATATCTCTTGGCCTTTTCAATATTTAGCAATTTTAAATTTACAAATCAACTGTGGTGTTTGTACATAAGTGTCAAAGGTAAATAGGAAGACATCTGTGCTGAGGAGAGAAGTAGATAGAGGAATCTTGTTGGGAAAAGCATTGCTTACTTGGCAAATATGTTTTTGCATGGATCTGGATAAGCCATAGTCCCAAACTCAGACACCACAATTCTGTTTGCCTCTATGTTGCAGTTGTATGTGTCACTTCGGAGATATTTACTTCTGTAGTAAACTTCACCTGAGGAAGAACAAACAGGTTTCAATCACATTTTATACTTAGTCCTTCAAAGAATTACCACAGGTAGAGCCAGAGTTTCTCAAGCAGCTGTCCTTTAGCCAGCAATAGTTTGGAATGAAACCAACAATGTCCCCAGCTCTCTGTTTTAAAGGCTTTATGACTGCTGAGATTGGTAACAATTTGTCAAGATTTCCTGACTCTCATTACTAATACTGGGGAAGGTTTGAGGGGAAAGGAGGGATTTGGATAAACTGTTCCAGGAAACAAAACAATGTGTGCAAAAATGATTAATTTTACAATCCATCTACAGGTGGTGAAAAATCTCCTACATTGGCAAAATTTAGTTATGGGAGTAACAGATTGCTTGAAGGAATCAACAGTTTAATGAATCGCCACTATACTTGAACTAACTGAGCTCTGTTTGCTTTAGGTAAGTAACATATACTGGCAATTTAAAAAACACTGATTATTTCTTTATAGGTTATTTTGTTAAAGACGTAGAGCTGGACAGGCTAGAGATCCTGCAATGGCATTAAATGCTTCCAATCACAGAAATGGGAACTAAAAAGTAAAGACTAGGATTAGAGGATAACAGGAATAAATCCCATTTTTTTAATAGATACATATTTTTTGCCACAAGAATCCAGGTGTAAACCATCCTATCCCACACTGTGTAACAGCTGAATGGGTGAAAAATGTTTTAACAAAAAAAAAAAAGGAATTGTTTAAGGTAGATAGCTGCCTATTTTTCCTCCATAAGGATTACAAGCAGGAGAAGGGACTGTAGGGTGTCAAATACACTAAGTGAGGTTTGACACGTGAAGTGACACAGTGGCCCAGTTTCTCTCCTGGCAGCTCTTGTAGCAGCAATCAAATCCCAAAAGGGGAGTGTTAGTCCTGCCTGAAACTGGGCTGCTCATGCTCAGCAGAACAGCCTCTGGGCACCACAGTCCCTGTGGCTGATTCGCTGGAAACTGCCCAGGGTGGCAGGCGAAGGCTGTCCTGCAGTGACCTGGGGTGACACAGCACTGAACTTTGGCACTGCAGAAGAAAGGACAGTAACATCTCCCTGCAAACAGCCCTGCAGAGACACTCCAGCTGCTGCTGTGAAGAGTGAGGTGAGAGGGGGTGTGTGGAGAGAACTCCCCCCAGCAGATCCCCTCTCACACACCACTCTGCAGACAAAACCCACAACACCCCAATCCAACTCAGAACAGAACTAGATCATAAGGAACCAAAATGTGGGTTGTTGAGTTCCTTTCATTCCAATGTGCAACAACTTACCATTTTTAAATGTAAAGCTGTGCAGCAGAGCCAGGCCATCAAACCAGTGGTTGTACTTGCTGTCCCCTATCGTGTGCATCCCTGGGCCATTTCGGAGCAGTATCCCTTGCAGCCAAGAGGGCAGCTGCCCTATAAACAAAAAGGAGTTACCAGTATCCATTCATTTAGGCAAGGAGAATGGTCCAGGACAGTTTTCCTAAAGGCAGAGGCTTTGTGTAGTCAGACAGGCTGTAGGAGTGTTGAGATTTGCAGTACTATGTAAGTATATTGGAGTTTGAGTTAACTAAAATTTCCCCTGCTCAAAAATGTGGAACTAGTGACATTCTGCATGACTATTGCTATTGGAGATTACTGTAAGAAAATGAGACCGCTGAAATGTAATTTATTAATTATCAGGAAGTAAATAAAATTGGACCTTTCCTTCCTGCATTCATACTTTACACTGATATATTTAAACCTTTCTACTCATGCCAGAAAAAGCTACAGCTTATCAGAAATAAACATATTTTATAGGTTATATGATTTGCATTCGCTTTCAGCACACCAACTAAGACTTCAGGCTAAATTAATTCCACTAAAATTTTTTTAATTAGATTACACAGCATAATATAGTGTCATTTGGGAAGTGCTTTTGTGACACTAGTCATAATGTAGTGTTTTGTACACAAATAAAGTATAGGAATATTGTACTAAAAATGTATAAGTCTTGAATCATAAATGTTCCTCATCGAATCCCTGCAAGAAATGCATCACCTACCACTTGACTCACAGAATAATAAAAATTAAAGAATGTCAATAGGTTTAAAGAGATGAACATATCAGATATTGAATAAAAAGCTTGACTTGCTTCTTTGTGTATATGACTCCTGAGGGAACATTTAGGATCACATACTGCTTCTCCACACAGTTCCTGCTCTGGGTATTGCCTTTGCATAAAAAGCTCTTCAGAACTTATATTTCTCCTTATCATATAGTTTGTGACCCCACCTTGATTATGTTTACACACTTTCTTGTTAAAACCCCTTTACAACAGCTAGAAATGTCCTCCTATGGACCTTAAAAACTAACTCATTCCAACCCCTGCCATGGGCACGTTCACTAGACCAGCTTGCTCAAAATCCCACCCAGCCTGGCTCTGAGCAATTCCACAGATGGGGCACCATCATTAGGGCATAACTCCATGAGGGTTACATCTCTGGTACACATGAAAAATTGTTGACACAATGGATGAACTTTCACCATCATCATCATTATTATTGTTGTTGCTGTTGTTGTTGTTATTTTCTAGAAGAGCCTGGAAAACTAAACCTTACTTCCCTTTCTAACACAAGAAACCCCAAAGCAATAACTACAGTGGTATTTTTATATATGATAATTTTTGCTAGGAAAGATAAGAAAGGGAAAAAGATCTTTTTAAAGTACTGTGGACGTAATTTAGTTCCCAAAATTTCTGGTGCAATTCCACATAATTTCTGACATAATTTCAGTATGAAAAACAAGGAGCAAAGGGTCAACTAGTGAGGTTTTCAGATAATTCATCTTAGTGGGAATTAAGCATTTCTGTAAATCACACTGGGTACCAAATCAGCATCCAAAAGTGTTTACACAGCTTTAAAAATGCAGACCTTATTCTTTTCTGTAATGTGTGAGGACACATTAGTGACACAGTGAAATCCCCAAATATTTGGACATTTATTAACCACGGTAACAACAGAATCTCAGAAAATCACAGGCTGTAGGAAAGCACAGGTTAAATTGCAGCTGATGTGGAAGTGTGATAGATATTTACAGTGTACATATTGAGTAACAAGGAGCCAAAATACTGGCAGAGCTCAGGACTACCAAAATATTTTGAAGGGTCATGGTTCTGTTTTATTTTCTTTATCAAGGAAGGAATGTGTTGTATGTATAACATTACCTTCTGAAATACGCAGTCTTTGTTCAAATAAACTATTGCATAATACCGATCAGGTCTGAGAAGTTGTTTGCTCGCAATAACTTCAAATGTTTTGATAGTAAGTGGTTATCTTGAGAAAAAAATAATTGAAACGCATACACCCATAAAAGCATGAAATAATTCAAAGGCATTAAAACAAAGCACTTTATCTGACTTGATAAATTGATAGTCTTTTTCAATTCAGCCACCAAACTGAACAGCAACAAAGCCCTGCAAGTTTTAATTGTAATCTTTTTAAGTTTTGTACTTGGGAATGGCAGATTCCTTCCATTTCTTGGACTACATACTACAAACAACACAGCCAAGATTTACAAAGTAGGGGTTCCCAGCAACAAACCTCTCTTGTAGCTGTAGGGAAAAAAGTCTTCTGTAAAGCAAAAGAAATCGGGGAAAATAACAGGTTGGTCGAGTGTCAGCCCTAGCCTAGAGAGCCACTTTAAACTGTCTCGCCGAAGGATACTCCGCAGTTTCTCCTGGATTATCTTCTAAATCCTTTTTTTTAACGCTACCCTGTGGCATCCTGTGCGGGTGCTTTGCTACTTAGGGGTGCTGCTGGTGGAGAGCCCCGATTTCCGAGCCCGTCCCCAGGAGCCCCGGGAGAGCGGAGGGCAGGGCAGGGCTACAGAGAGGAGAAACCGAAAGTGTGAGCAGAGCCACGGGGGAGGGGGTGTCCGAGATGAAATCCCTGTCTCTCCCTCGCCACTAAATTCACTGAGTCCTGTTCAAACAGACTTTCGAAAAGTACACAGAAATGCTCATGGAGTGAGAAAAATCCCCTAGTAGGGTCATAAATATTATCTGAGATCAGTCCTTTAAACAAAATTCCCTTGCGTCTCTCTCTCAGCTTTCCTTTCCAGCGCTGCCTCGGGTGAAGAGGAGTCGCAGTTTTTACAGATCGGAAAACACCAAAATAGCGGCTCGTTTTACAACGGATTTTCTTCCACTTACCCTGTACCTCAGCTTTTATGGGCTCTGGGTGCTCTTCCTTATTCCTGCCATATAGCGTATCCATCTCCGATGAAATCCGCGGTGCCTGCGCTCTGCCCAGCCGCTCCTGCAGGCGCCGTTGTCCCCCCCAGTCTGGGCTGAGAACGGCTCTTTCCTGTCACATATAAAGATAAGGTCAAAGTGCAGCGGGAGCTGGTGGCCAGTGGCTTATAGATTGACAATTTATAATAGCTGATCTTTAATCCCTAGGACATACACTCTAATTCTTGCGCATTCGTACTAAAATTAACTCTTTCGCTGGCTCGAAGGGGAAGTAAGGAATACGTCGACTCCGCTGTTCGCTCCTTAGGAACCTGGCAGAGGCAGGCAGGCACACTCAGGGGACAGCTGGAGTGGCCGAAACATCACCTGCAGCTTTCCAGGGAAATGTTAGACACTGCTAGGGATGCCTGTCCCATTTGGCTGGTAGGGAGAGGAAAAGAAAAGAAATCTCTTCTCACCGTTCTGGATTTGGCACTTTGGAAGTGACAAACACTTCAGAGCAGGGGATCATCCTTTCCTTTCCATTCTGTGATTTTGCACTGGGCTGTTCTGTAAATGAACAAATTACCACCACTGAAGAGTCATGTGATGTATTTCTTTATGTACAAGCTGTTCCAGAGTCAACTGAGTGGCACATCTTTGAACTAAATATCTTTTCACTCTACCGTTTTCTCCCATATGTGACCCAAATCCACCTAGGAAAGTACGGCAGGATTCCATAAAACTAAGGCAGATTTTTAACTTCATGCTTTTGTTTCTAGATAAGGTACTTAACTGAATTCAATGTTGTTAATTTTAAAATCCTCTGGAAAGAGAATTATTTCAATATAAAGCATGTGATTGCAGAGTAAATCTTAGGCTCCATTGACCATGAAGGATAAAGAAAATCTTTGCACAATTATATATTATGCAATTTCATATGGGGTTACCCTAAAATCCGATTTTTTCAGCTGAATCACCATTGTTCCCAAAATGTTTAACATCACTTCTTAAGACTGACTGATCTCTTAGAACTATAACAGTTATTTTATTCAAAACACTATTTGTGCTACAGACTCTTCTGACACATTTATTATACATAGTTCCTCTTCTCCAAACCTCCTGTCTGTTTGATGGCTGATCTTCACTCCAGGAGATCATCAGGACAGTGTGCCTCGGTCTCTTTTTGGAAAGCACTGACAGAAGCAGATGATAACAAAATAAAAAGACAGATTAGAAGAGAAAATATAAGGTCTTTGTTTAAATTAGTAATACTAATAAACAGCAGACTGAGCCAGAAGGCTGTGGGAGATGAAGGGGATCAAAATCCACATACACATGGAGATACAAACACATAGACATGCATATCCACTATATATATGTACTGGGTACTAGCATTTATGTGAGAGTGTGTGTGCATTGAGCTGTTCATTCACTTTATACACAGAGCCAAGCAAGGGATTTTTCAGCAATGTTAGAGACTGAAAAGGACCTGGCAAAAAACCAAAGCTGCCCAACTCTACTCTCACTAAGCCATGGGAACTTTTTCTTTCTCCACAATGTTCTAGTTTGCTTTAATATGTTTGTTTCAGTGTATCCTCCTCCATTTATGTCTGCAGCTGTTAATGCTGCAGTTTTAATTATCTGACCTATGAGTTGTCTAATCTGTAGTGATATTAAGACTTCCATGGAGCAAGCAAGCAATAAAAAGAGTAATTCAAACCTCTTTTGCCTCCTCCACACCAAGTGTTCCTGTAGGCTAAGGTTCAGCCATGATGAAATAATTGTTAAAAGTTGTCTGAATAGAAGAACAAGGAGCTGCAGATATCCAACAACTTCTGAAATCAACCTCAATGTGTTTAGTAAGTTTTGTCTCATATATTGTACAAGTTAAATAAAGAAGCTTTATGACGTTAGTTTTTCCTCTTTGTCAGTAAAAAAATACCTCATTTACCAGCAAAATACTTTTTCTTGTTTTTATCACACTAATGACAAATAAGCAGTTTAGTACAGTATGTGGAGATTAATTTTCTTGCCAACTGTGTGATTTCCCCCATTTTTATATTGAAATGGCAAAATATCAAAGCATTGATTTACAATTACAATGTGTAATTATCAGCAGTAGAGGATGTGGATTAGGTGATTTTTCTAATTTTATTATTTCACAGTGTTTCTTCTTGTTGCAAAACCCTTCAAACATAAATCTTCCCCAAACCAAATCTCACATTTCTCCCCACAGTTTCCTCTCTCTAGTCACCCCATATGACAATATTTTTGAAGTCACCAGCTCCCCATCACGTGCAGATTTGCTTCACTATATTTCTCTCTGCTCTAAACAACTGTGGTGAAGGCTGTTCCCTCTTGAGCCCTTTCTCACTTTCACTTCCCTCTCTGAGTGCCCTGAGCTTCCCTCCTACATTTTAAAAGGGCTATGAAGACATTTTTGAAGGCTGAGGGTTGCATTTTGGGTGTGATCTCTGTGGTTAATCTAAACAAAGCCATCCAAGGCAGCAGAGCCTGTTAACTGCATTTCTAGTACAACAATAATGTCACTGACATGTGCCTACCTTTGTACTTTTGGCTCACTTAGCAAGAAGCAAGTTATTGCCTTATAAATCACAGAGAGACCAATATAACTCCTTATCTCCATTGTATTTAATTTTAATCTCAATCTTTTGCTTATAGAAATTGAGTTCTAATTAAAACTCATTAACAAAGGTCAAATTGACCTGACATAAATGACTTTAAGCTGTGCTAAGAACTTTTAGCTATCAACAGTTATCTATTACTACCAAATAAAACTCTAACAGTAAAACTGATATGAACTTAGGAGTTGTTCTTGCTGAAATCACACTGATTGCTATCTCACCTTCTAGAAACACAATTTCCTATCTTTGTTAAATACTCTTTTATTGTCATGATCTCATTTCACAAAACTGCCACCAGACTATTTAGAAACATGTCTCTTGCACTGTCCAGATATAATTGCAAAAACAAATTACTAACTAGCTTGTTCAAGTTTAAATAACAATAGTTCCCCTATATTATTCTGACCAGGTATTATTTGGGTCCAAACTGTTTTATCATATACTGTTTTGCCCATTATTTGGACAAAAATAACTGGGCTTGTGAGATTTTAATTTCCTTTCTAAGATTTTGATTTTGGGGAAGGAGGAGTTTTTGGTGGGATTTCACAATTTCTTTCATAAACGAAAGCATTGCTTTCTTTTTTACAGTCATAGTTTTAATACCTACCACAAGAAATATTGAATTGTTCACTAAAATAAATACAAAAAGTAACTTAATATTAAAACTTTCAAGTGCTGAGGCATAGAACTTCTGGCCTACCCATACTGGTATCCATCAGACTGAGCCTGCCCAGCAACCATAAAACCCAAATATTTAAACACTAGACATTAAAACAAATAAACAACCCACATAAACTTCCTTGCTGTAAGACTTCTATAACCTCATTTGCACCTTTCAGCATCCCTATTTACATGCTTTAATATGTAAATTATACAGTTCAGTCATGTGTTTTCAAGTGGGCAGAATGACAACGTGAAGGTCGGCATTCACTTCCATGACTGAAGGTGTAGAAATGGGGTCACAAATGGGTACAATGACAGAAATTAATGTTGCTGCACTCTATCCTACCTAGTAGCCTACTGTACATCTTTGGGGGAACATAAAGAAAAACTCAAAAGGACTGCTTTCTGGTTTTAGTAAATGGCAACTGAGTGTAGAGGGCTTAACACAAAAACAGTGTTCCTGAACAGAGAGGCTGCTGGGCCTCCAGTCCTCTCATTATGGGGATTGTGAAACTGATCTCTTTTGTAAGCTGTTGGATATCTACTCATAAGAGACATTATCAATGAAAACAACTTGTAATAGAGCTTTTTTCCTCTCTGTTTCCATGCCCTGTAAGCTCTAAAATAGCTCATAATAAGCAGATGAAAAATGTGTAAGCAAATTAAATAAAACAAACAAGAGATGGAAACTGAAACACCTTAGAAATCTGACCAGCTTTACACTTATGGAAATCTGGAGAGGTTGCAGAGACAGGGGCTGTAAATGATGGCTGTCAATTCAGATCCAAGCAATTTATTTTACCTCTGTGTGCGCTAGGCAAAGTTCAGTCCATTTGTATCTACCAGTTAATGTTTGACCCAAAGAGAGCATTCTTAATGCTTTGAACAGTTCTCTAATTAAGATATTAAGGCAATGGCAGATCTAAATTGTGCCATTTAGTCAAACATGAACACAAGGACACATGAGGTGTCATCAGGTTCTTGAGATAGCTCTGCTCCTTTCTGTGTGAACTTGGGGCTCAATTTGGCCACCAATAACCCCAGCTCCATAAATGTTCTTACGGGGCCCACTCATCCCCTTCTTCCTAACAATCAAAGTTCTGTTCTGAAAGGCAATAACACAGGGGAAAGAGCTGGGAAAGAGGCAGGGATTGAGGCAGTGAGGAAAGGCCAGCTATGAGCCTAAAGGCAGTGCCAGACACTTCCAAGGGGACACTTCCTATGAGAAGACCCTCAGGGACTTATCCAGGTGATGACTTATCCAAGTAACTATGCACATGCTATAAACAGAAATTATGCTCAAACCAACAGCTCCTGAATGTAATCCTACTTATCTTTATCCTGACCCCATCATGCCAGGCATGAACGCCTAATTTAATTATTGCACCCTGTACAGATAAGAATTGTTTTCCCTGTTTTTATAAACAAGATAACATCAAAATTGCAACTTGGCAGGGATCACTGGTAAGTTCAGAGTGTTGCCTCATGGAAAATTAGACAGTAGAAGCAACAACAAGACCAAACCCTTTTCAGTCAGCAATAACTGGGTCTCACCATGAGGATAAGCAGCACAGGAGACCAGCAAGGAAGGAAGTGGGGCTGTGATCCACCTTCTTAAACTAACTGGCAAATGGGCATTTTGAAAGCCAGCTGAAGAGATGGAATGTGTAGGTGTAGAGTTTGCTCAGGGCTCAGTACTTCTTACCTATCAGGGTAACAATGTTCTTCACACTGCAGAAGTTGACATGACACAGCAAAATGAACTACTCATAATCTTGTCTGAAGTTCATGATACCTGGAAAGAATCTTTTTTCTACCTCAAAGTCAAAGCAATAGAAATAAGTTTTCCATTTTTATGTTTATTCAATTAATAAAACACAGAGATGTTTATATTCCTGATAAAAATTGATATATTACATTCAGTTAATATTCAGGAATGTGAAGATGGTAATATCCTCCTATAGAGAGTTCTTCCTCAAGGCAAATGAACAACAGCCAAAATGAACAGGGGTGTGATTTGTTCCTTCTCTTTGGCAGCTCTTCACTTCCTTAATTCTTCAAATCTAGCACTTTCTGGTCTCTGTTATGGATTGTCAAGCTGCAGTTTGAATCACAGGACATTCTCAGGTTGCCATGATGCAGCTGTGATCTGTACTGGGTACAGATCAGGACCACTCCAAAGGCAATGACTTCTGGCATAAGAAAGCTATGAAAAAAAAAAATCTTTCTGTTGAGGAAGGATGCAAAAGACGTTTCCCACAAGAAGGTAAGTTCAAGGAGCACTGTTTCCTTGACATCAAGTGAGTTCTCACTTATGAGTGAAAAGGGTTTTCAGAAGTTTCTCTCTTCCTGAAGACACTAGCTGCTAACTTTGCTGCTTTAAAAGCAGTATTTTTTTCAGTTAAATGCTTTTCTCATTCTTGTGGTAAACAATAAACTGACAGAATGCTTTCCTGGCATTGAAGCATAAAAAGTCAACAAACTGCCAAAGAGGGAAATTGTCTTTCTTCCACTCTCCATCTGCTGCAAACAGCTGAAGAGTAACTTATAGCAACCGTAGATTAGGAAAAAAATGCACATTGCTATAGAAATTGCCAACAGTAGACTCACTTGGAGAGCTTGGCTTAATTTGCAGACATTTGCAAACATTATTTGTTCTTTTTCAGGGCCTATTTCAAAATCCATCAAAGCCAGAGACACGATTTCCATTAATTTCAATGCCTTTGGAGCAGATTCACATGGGAGAGCCTGTGACACCCTCAGCCCTGGCATTTTTAGTATGTCCATGTAGTCAGATTTCCAGTAGCAGAGAAAGAACTGGGCAATGCTACAGAACATATTCATCAAAAAAGTGAGCTCCTACTGGAAATGTCTGCATCACCAAGCATTTGAACATTTAAGTACAGTCTCCATCCATAACACAGGCCGTGTTTCTCATATCTAGAAGGACAAAGTGGGAGGGCTGGATGCCAGCTGCTGTGAAGCTGCCAAGTCAGCAGGGCCCAAGAAGAAGCAGTGACTTTGGAGAAAGCACCATGCAAACATATAATGGCCAACTAACTTAGCAGCAGCTGCTCTCAGCTCTGACTGCTGCAAAGCTTGAATATAAAACACTTGGATTGGGTGTTCCCAAACTGAAGCCTGTGAAGGTTTGTATGGGGCCTGAAAGGGACTCCTAATTTGCAGACACCCCCATCAGAAGCAGCTGATAGTAGTTACACAGTCTCATCTGGGAAGGGGATGGGTGTCTGGGCCAATTAGCCAATTAGAATATGGATTGGCCTTCTCCAGAGCTGGGAAATCCAGTCCAAATATTCATATTTCAGCTGCTCCATAAGCTCTCCCTATTAATCAGAAATTCAAGGGTTCCATAGCTGGACTCTTGATTTACAGGTGTGGCGAGAAGGAAGACATCCAGCATAGTGTATTTTCTTCTCCTTTCCTCTCATCCCCCACAATTTTCCTACCCATTAAACACTTTCCAGTGCTTAATGGGTAGGAAAATAAAATTAATTAATTAATTAACTAGATAATTAATGGGTAGGTAAAGATAATTAACTTTATCTTGAAAACCCTGATAACAGTCCTGCTTTTTCCAGCTGAGCAAGACAGCCATAAACTGGAGGTTCAGAAAGGTCTTGGGATTGAAGTTCACTCTTAGATGTTGACTGGATGCAGCGCATGCACTTGACTTTGGCAGAAGGCTTTGGAGCTGGGCTGGCACACTGCAGGGATGGGCACTGCCTTCAGCCTAGCAGGACAGTGCAGGAGGCATTTCTGCAGTGCAGGAATCCATCAAACACCGCTGATTCATCTGTGCTCTGGTAACTGGCTCACTGATCCATGTCTAAATATAAGTGCATGTTCTTTCAGTTTTGGGTTATGATGGTATAAATTAACAATAATGGCATCAATCTCCATGGAGTTCATGCCAAGGACAGGAGGATCACAATAGCTAAAATCCTTATTTGTACTGTGCTTCTACTAAACTGGTGGCTTTGTAAACCTGATGGATATCTTTTATAAGGAAGTTGAGACGTGTTTAGAGATTTCAGCTCCTAAATGTTGCTGGGCTTGCTTCCCAAAGTCCATCAGCAGCCTTTGAAATGTGCTAACAGGGCTCTCAAGCAGTTCTGATGATTAAGGCAGTATTTTCATCTCTCCTAAATCATTGGTTTAAGTTATGGCCTTCTGCCTCCCAGCAGGTGTAAATAATGTAGCTCCAAATAGTTGAGCAGCTTGTCTTTTAAGGGATGATGGGAGCATTTCACTTGGGGTATGGAATTCTAAGCAGACACAAAAGTTCAAAATGAAGCTTACTTGGAACAGCTGAGATGAATCTGCACATGTGTAAACAGGAGGGCAGGATGGATATGATACAATAATTATGGACATTGCATTAGCATCTAAAAGAAGCACCTCAAACAATCATTATTAAAAACAAAGCAATCCAGACTAATTAAATGTATCTAGAGAAGCAGTGTGTTTTCCCATCTCATAACTCCTTGTGTTTCTCATTTTTTTTATTCTCACTATTGTATCTCTTTGCTGTTGTAAAGATCTCCCAACTTCAATGGTCAAACAATGAAGCCTTTGATGTAGGAGCTTTATCTCACTTTTCCACATGTCCAGCAGTAGCATATATCAACTTTATCTTCTCTGCTCACAAGGAAAGCAATGATTTAATGTCTTTTCTCAAACTGATCTCACATGGGATGTGACATTTGTCCAATAGAGCTCATATGGGGCTCAGCATCAGTGTGACACCCCCCAGACGCAATCACAATTATATATTAGAAGTTCTGTTCTGTCCCATGCTCTATTGCTGCTGCTGTGGCAAGCAGCAAAGAGGAAGGAGAATGCTGATGACTTGACAAGGATGACATCTCAAGCTTCTGAAGAAGGCAGCAAAAAGAGTGGTGTCCTGGTAAGCAAGACCAGTGTGATGCACGGCACTGAGCTGAGAATGTGGCTGGGGGTCACAGTTCTGATTCCTCTTGCTGTGTGTTTGGCTGTGGAGGAAGCAACTGATGAAGGAATACCTTGTTCAACGTACCAGCAAGCTTTCAACCATTCATGCTATGAGTTTGTTAGACTCCAGCAAACCTTCACAGGTGCCCAGAGCTGGTGTGAGAGAGGAGGAGGGCATCTTGTCTTTATTGAAAATGAAGAAACTCAAGAGTTCTTGCAGACACATATTGCTGAGGATCAGGAATGGTGGATAGGACTGATCTCAAACTCCTTGCTGAATGAAACTACTGATGGTAGGTGGTTTTAAAATCACATCTTTAAAATTGTATTAGCTTATGATGCTTTTTTAACACAGTAGAAAATGCAGTAAGTCCCTCTGTAGATACCTGCTGAAAAGCCTCTTTTGTTGCTGTATCTTCAGATTTATATTAAGATGTTTAATTGCCTGCTTCACTTCCTTGTTGCACGTTATCACCCTTTCCATTGGATCTTGTGGTTGTGTGAACACATGGTGAATGAGACCAGCTTGCTGACCCAGTGAAACGAATGTGCTGGGTTAGGTCTCCACTGGAAGCCAATTCATCCCACTAGGAAGTGCTGCAAGGTCTGATGCAAGGGAAATGGTGAAATCCTGAGGCTGGGAGCACAGGTGGAAGTGGCAGTGTCTCTTTTCATGATTGTATCAGGTTCAATATAAAATGTAATTGAAGATCCTTAGCCAGACTAAACCATCTCTTGCTTCAGTAGGAGCAGGGCTACAATCCTGCTCTGCAGGCTCTGACTCTAATTGTATTACTGTGGAAAATAAACATTCAGGACACAATTTCTCTGTTCACAGGGTCAATAACTTGGCTGGACACTTCAAATATAATCTACAGTAACTGGTACAGGGACCAGCCATCTCCCTTCTCATCCACATGTGGGTACATCCTGAAGAATGCCAAGTATCAGTGGGGTGTGACTGAAAATTGCAGCCAGGAATTTGACTTCATTTGTGAGTTTGGTAAGATACACAACAGCTGGAACAGTGAAGTGAGTGTGCCATGATCACAATGGGGCATAAATTGCCTTGTTGCTTTCAAAGTAGCTGGTAAATAACTTCATGAATCTTACTAAATGTGAACAAGCAAAAAGTCATTTAACCCCAGCAGGTGTTCTTTTTCCAGTGTGCTGATGTAAGTTCTGATCCAAAGAAGGAAGAACCCACAAATCACTGGGGGATGTGGGTGCTCAGCAACCAGACATTAAAGCCCAGGGTTCCAGCAGAGAGTTGATAAAATAGAAATGGATCTGAGAGTGAATCTAAGGTGTAGCTGTCCACATCTTCAGTGGAGATAAGCTGGCTATGTTAAAGCATGGCTGCAAGAATAAACTCCCACAACACCATAATACCTGGGCTAGGTGGGACCTGTATGGCTGTATTGTAAAAAAAAAACCTCATTAATGTGTGTCACAATAATTTCCATTTATAACTGAAGCAAAAATATGGGCAGGCTTCCAGGGACACCACTCCTTGCAGCCTGGAGTGAGCGAAAGTGAGAGCAAGTTTTTCTTGTTTCTCCTGAGACCCCGCTACCATGTAAAGTTCAAGGTTTTCCTCAGGTTAAGGAAGCAGACAGGAACCTGTACTTCCTGTGCTCAGACAGAAGATCCACAGACATTGTGTCACTCAAATTGTGACTTGGAACAAGCAGTTCTGGAAAGGAATGCTGGCAATATCATCCCTTTTAACAAACAGATATGAGGGGAATTTGTGTTCCTTTCACTTTGCACAAGAGTACTTTAAACTGCAGCTAGAACTGGGGTCACAAGAACTGGAGGGACAGTCTTGATGTGGGCTCACCAATATAAAAAGGCTTCTAATCAAGTGTGCAAATACAGGTTTCCACAAGCCCTGGAACTGCTACAGCCCTGTCCAGCAGTTTACTACTACTGACATAAATAACAAGTTGTTCTGCAATAAGCAAAGCTAATAAAGTTTTGCTTCCTATCCTGATTTTCTGTTCCACATCCCCTCTCCACCCTTCTCCTCAGCACTCCCAGTTCACTCCCATACCCCCAGCATGTCCCACTTCTGCCAACACTTTTCACTGCCTCAGCTCCCCCCTCTGCAGCTGTTCCAGAGCTCCAGCTGTATGTGCTGGCCATTGAGAATTCCGTATCTCAGAGTAGGTAAATGTGGGGTTATAATTACTACTCCTCCCAGAGGCACCGATGTAGCTCTTTCTCTTCTCCCTAGATATTGCATTTCATGAAATTTTAGGGTGTTGGAGGTTTATATCTATATATCAAATTTAGCTGAAGATGACTAACATTAAAAATTACTGAGGGGGAGGAAACTGGCAGACAGCACAATCCCTTAAGCTTATTTTTCTTGAAAAAACAGGCTAAAATTATTTTTCCATTACAACCACAGAAGACAACTGTCTGTTTGTAAGGAAACTATCATCTGTTACCATAGGATCAGACTGAGAGCCCATTTAATTCAAAGAGCAACAATATCCTACACTACATTCATCATTCCAGTACCCAGGAAACGAAGAGGAAATCAAGGCAATTCTTCCATTTGGTGCTCTGTAGGTTAGCAGTTTATTATAGTAAATATATATGAACCAGGGCTTGTACCTAGAAACACAGGCCAAGTTTTGTACATCTTTCCATGTAAAAGCTGCTGAGGCAACAAATACTGTGAGAAATCTCCATATAGAGAACAAAAAAAGGCATGAGATAATAGCCCATACTAGAATTTACCAGCAAGTTATTTTTCAAGCTTATTTAGAGAGCTCTAATCTGCAAACTGATCATGTTGCTATAGTTACAGCCAGGCTTAGCTTTAGCCTTTAAATAACAATAGCACACAATTATTGCAGTGTGCACACACTGGCACTGTTAATCAAGGGACTTGAGGGGAATGATCCAAACAACGGGAGGACAATGTATTTAAACCTGGAACAGCTGAAACAAAAATATCCTTTTGCAACACCCCCACATGAGAGCAGTTATTCACATCTTCCTCTTTGGGATACTAAGTATCCTGATTACTACATGATACTAAGAATTCTGAAAGATAATTAACTGTCCCAGATTAATCAAAGAATGAGGTGTATGCATTTAGAGCTATGACCTTACTCATCTGAGCAATCCTGCTGAATGAAGTCAGTCAAATCTCCCACAGGAACAAAGGAGTCTCTGTAGCAGAAATGGGATCAGCTCCCATTCTTAATATGCAAACTATTCTCCAAAGAAATTACCTGAATATTATGCAATCCATACCTCTCTTTTGGAAGTAAGGAGCAACTTCAAACCTTCCAGTATTTCAGGTCAAACAAGTGCTAAGAGTTTTCCACAAAAATACTATCTATTTTTATAATTAAAATATTTTTGCTTATCGAAAATATCCTCAATGTTTTAAGGCAGTAAAAACATAAATCTATTAATTTTGACTTTTAAAAATTAAAAATATTTCATTATTTTGTAATTTTCTTAAATTTTCTTAATTGTTTAGCTTAAAAGGGAGAAAAGGGAAGAAAGACAAAACAAAATGGACATGCAGCAGAATTGTAGCAGGATTTTTCAGAAATTCAAAAAGGTAATATCCAGGTTTTTTTCTCCTATTAGAATCTGGCCAGAGCATTGCTTGTGATAATTACAATGCCACTGTACAGTGTGGCTCAGGAGAAGTTATTCAAGTTGAAGAGAGCTTCTATGGGCGGAAGAGCCCTCACTACTGTGTGTCAGAGACTCCTCTCCAGTTTGAGACAGAGGAAGGCTGCAGCTGGATCAGTGTCAAGGATGAAGTAGCAGGTGGTATCTTACAGCATTGTTTGTCAGAAACACAGAGCATGTACCAAAGTTCCTTGTGCCTTGAATACTTTATCTTGTATTCCAGTAGAGTTAGCAAATGGGAAAGTGGATAATTCCTAAAATGAAGGGAATCACAGAGAACTTCTGACAGGGAGGAGATTGCTACAGGAGGCTGGATGGAAAGGAGGGGTTTTGTGAGGAGCAAAGATTCAGAGAAGGGGAGGAGGAGAAAAAGGAGGTGTTTTGCGAGGAGCAAAGATTCAGAGGAGGGGAGGAGCAAGTTAAGGGTAAGGGTGTGGCTGGCTCCTCTTACTGTAGGAAGAAAATATGGGAGCGCACTGATTCTTTGGCAAATTCGTTGGGATACACAAGGTTTGGCAGAGATGGAAGGCAACACATCCAGACAAACCTAACTCCAATCCAGGAGGGGTGAAAAGGCTGACACCACTGGGACAAGAGGGCAGGAGGGACCGGCTGCCTGCCATGCGTCATGCACCCACCCTGCTGGAGCCAAGGGCTTGGGTGTTAAACAGTGACTGTGACGTGGCCCCAGAGTGATTCTTAGGGCTTCCAGCCAAAATTAAACAAAACACAAAAGCTTTTTTTTCTTTTTTTGGTACCTTTTCAAATTCAGCTTTGTTCCAATAAAATAAGGTGGTGCTAAGAAATGCCACACAATAAGCAATGCACTTAAGTCAAAGTGATGTGGAAGTTTGTCTAGAAATCAGAGACCTGATACTGCTCCTCCTGCCCTTTTTGTTTTTCAATCATCTTTCATCTGAGCTGTCGTGGCAGTAGAGGCAAAAGCCACTTGCTGATCTGAAATGCTCCCTTTCCAGGCCAGTGCCACGGGCTGCAGGCCTGCCAGGTGGCAGCAGATGGCATTTTCTTTGGAGATCCTTGTCCAGCTTTAGGAAGCTATTTGTCCATTCAGTACCACTGCAAGGAAGGTAAGAGGGAGAGGGCTGTCCACACTAGAAGCCTGTCCTGTTCTTTGCTGTAACACTGAGACCATTGATATTTATCTCAAAAATCACTGTTCCATCCTCAGGGAAGAAACTGGAATAGTGGCGATCACTGAAAATAGGCACAAAAATGTAGATTCCCTGTTGTAACTGAGGGTGTTCTGGGTAGAATACAAAGCCCAGAAATTCAGACACATAAAACACATTTAGATGAAATTATGTTCCAACAAGAATTTTGATTAGTAGTCATGGAAAAGAATCAGCTCCCTGTCACACCACTAACGCACACAAATTAGCAGCAGTACCAGCTGTGGTTTGGAGCAGGCTGGCTCTCAATGTCTGAAAATCAATTTAATTTTGTAAGAAAAGTAGACGAACACTGGCACTGAATTGTCATTCTGCTTTGCAGGTCTGCAGCTGGTTATGACAGATACATGTTTTGTCTTTGAAAATGTCACCATCACTTTGATCTGGCTGCTCTCACCATACTCTGGGAACCTTTCCTGTACCATTAGCACTGGAGATGGTCACACTATTGATCCTTACTACCCTCTAACGTAAGATACAGCCTTCATTTCTCTTCAGACAAACAGTACATTTCATTCCTTGCACTTTATTGAATGTGTGTCTCATAAATGAGATGTTAAAAACTAGATAGCTTAATAATAGAACATACCTACGAGAGGCTTGGATTCTGCAAAACCCTGGTTTGAAATCAATACAAAATTTTATATTAAGCTGCCAACCACAATCTTTCTTCTATTAGAACAAGAATTTCCTATTTTCAAGACTATTTATTCCAGATCTTAAGACTCAAAATTACTGAAAACATGTCAGTAATTGCCAAACTACAAGCAAATATTATTTCCTTAAGTTTAAAGAGTGTTTTTTTTAATAACAAAATATAACAAGGACATTCTGTAGTTTTTATTTTTTTTAAATTGCATAAAAATCCTGTCTTCAATAAATCAAAGATTTTTCTGCTGGATTTAAAGATCAGATTTTGTCCTAGTGGTAGGGATGACATTTGAATGAATGAAATTTGGGGATGTGTTATCATGTAAGATAAAAGAATCCCAAAGATGGCCTTCCACAACAAGCAGCTGTTCTCTTTCTATTCTAGACTGGTCAGCAACCTCACATACAGGTACTCCTCTCCTGGGGAGTTTACTGTTTTTGTGGAGTGCACCACCAGCGAGTGGCACGTGATGGCACAGAGGCAGGTGACTGTTCAAGACCAGCTGGATCAGCTCAGCATTACTGGCTGCTACAGCCAGTATGAAACAGGGAACAGCTCCCGCTGCCGTACGCTCTATGGGGAGGTGCTGTGCATCCAAGTTCAGCTCACTGGAGGTGAGGATAATTTCTCTGCATGATTTAAAGGGAAGGATAAATATTATTGCCATCCACGGGATAGAAGCAGGATTTTCATTATGCAAAATAATCCTTCTTTTTAGTGAATGCTTTCCATCTAATTGTTGTATTCCTGCAATTTAATTCTCTCAGTTCCCCTGGAGGGGTTCTTTCTCAGAGGTATTTCACCACTTAAAGCATAAGTATAAGCCCTTTTTTCCTATTGACATAGCTGACAGCACAAGCATAACTTTAGCCACAAAAATCCACGTGATACCAGTCAGAATATTCCTGTATTTGAAGTTAGAAATTTATGGAAATGCTCCTCTAATTAGAGTAAGAAGATTCTACTCTGAGCTGGACACACTTGCTGGTGTACATTTCTTTCTCACTTCAAGTTCCTGGAAGCCACATATGTGCTGAAACAAATTAAAATTCAGTAGTGTATGTTTGAATTCTCTTCTCAAAACATTCCCAACAGAAAACACACTACAGATTTTCATTAAGTTCCCTTAAGTGACTTCATTAAAAATGACTGCATTGCTGCAGTGTTCTTGTGACTTCTGTATAAGCACTGGAATGCTGCACAAAGCAGCTGGAATTTGTTGGCCTATTGCACAAGCTGTGAGATATTTTCATCTGTGTTTTTGCAGGCAATGGAGTAACCTACAGTATGTTGGCAGATAACGTGACACTGACTGAATCCAGTGCAAAGGAAGGTCTTGTTCCCCATAACCTGACACTCAGCAGTGCCTCTCAAGAGCTGATAGGCCCAGGGGTACATCAGCTGGAAATCCGAGCATCGAGGAACACGATGGCACCAGAGATCTCTGGGACTATCGCTGTTCATTTAATCGAGCCAGTATCTGGAATTCAGGCTGCAGTAGCTTCCCACACTCTGCAGCTGGGGGAAGATTTGGAGGTGAATGTCTCTGTGTCCCATGGTGCCCCAGAGAAGCTGATGTTTGAGGTGATTGGATCCAACCAAACCCAGAGGCACAAAGCAGAGGGCCCTCGTGGGGAGCCGCGGACGTACGGCGTTCCCGTGGCCTCGGAAGGTACAGCACACCAACACCTCCTGTGCTTCCAGGACACCTCAGATGAGTACAGGTCACATAAAGAGTCACAGCATCCTGGCCTACGGGACACTAATGTACAGCTGAATTGGGCTGCTCAAACTTAGTCTGCAGAGCAGGATGAACAGCACAGTCCTATGTAAGTGAGCTAAAAAACGAAGCTGACAAATGGCTCTGCTCTGCAGAGTCAGAGCAAGGCTTCACCTGATTCTTGCAATGGAAGAGACACAGTGAGAAAACATAGGGTTTATTATTTCATGGCATCATCTGATTGTAGTACAAATGAGGACATTTTCTTGAATAGCAAAGTATTTTCCTCCTGTTTGTTCATAATGTTTCAAGTTTAGACTGCTCTGCATTTTACACTGAAGTAATTCATAATCTGAGGAGTTCTCAGTAGAGATGATAAAGAAAAGGGGAGTCTTTCTGTATGTCCATTTCCAACACAACTTTTGTTGGAGTTAATTATGAATAAACATTTTAGTAATATTATCCTTCCATTACTACATAGTCAAAGCTTTTAAAACGTGAAATTAGGCAGATTGTGCTTAAGAGTTAATTAACAGTGGCAGAAGATAAAAAAGTTTCCACCTCAAATGAGCTATTCCAACCCCATGCCAAAGTGGGAACAGTAGAAGCTAATTATGATTTCATTTCATATTTTTAAATTATTCAATATTAAAGTTTTGTTCTCCCTGTACCCATTTGAACATCCCTTCCCCATAGGCAGAAATTTTCAAACAAGATAACTGCTGTCACAAGATGCCTAAGCTCATTTGGCCTCCGGTGTTTGTACACCTCTAGTTTCCTGTGTGATACCATAGTCAGCTGACAAAGAATTGCATGACAAGGGCTAGGAAAACGACAGCTGAGTTATTCAGAAATTGAGATAAAGAGGAAAAACATTCCAGGAAAAGCCTTTCAGCAGTGGGCACCCTTCAGAAACACCTCTGCAAACTTTTAACAGAAAGGAAGGGAGTTTTCTTTACAAATTGGATATTATACCTCAGACCTGTTGGACTGGACCCACTGCTACTCTTAATTGGCCCTTTGCCTTCTCTAGGTACTTTTCTAGTGAAAGTGGTGGCCATGAATGCCTTCTCAAACATGAGTCTGGATCTTGGATTCATCACTGTGTTGGCAAACAGTTCCCATAAAAAAGGTAATTGCACTAATCTGACAGTGTTGGTTTTGACCACGTAAGTGTCTTTTGCAATCAGAGCATTTCATGGAGTGTTTATGGTTTGCATGTAGTAATTGCTTTCCTTCCAGCAACAGTGCTGAAAACTTCTGTGGAGGCTTCTTCCTGATGAAGGCAGATTCCCTGACTTTGATGTAGTCATAAATTAGCATCACTCTGTATATGTAACACATTGCACATTTGCTGTTTGTCCTAGAAATAATTAGTGAAGTTTATGGCTTGGGACATAGCTTTGAAACCAGAAAATATTTGCATCTCAGCAGTCTCATAAATTGCTGTCACTAATGGCTTCTAGATGGCTCATCCTTATATTTACAAGAGCAGATTATACCAGAAATAAAATAACCTTAGCACTAATTGTATTGAAAGTTTTTCAGTGCTTTCCATCAATTTACCTTTGTACATCAGTGAAACTCCATCACCTTCTGTGAATATATTATGATTTATACCATTATGTTTGAAGCATCAGGATCATCTCCTTTATAGTCTTTGATGAGCTTGTTGTTACCATTTTACCTATTTGACTGTGCTGTTTATCTGGAGTCCGATTTCTTACAGCCCCATCTTTCACACTGTCAGTAGTCAAATCCTGTGGATTTAAATCATATTCACTGAGGATGTCTGAAAGTTTTACAGGTGGCACTAAAATATTCTGTTCTTTTTTGCATTAAACAGATTCTGATAAGGAAGAAGGCAACTACAAAACAAATACCCGAAAGAAAAATGTATGTATTATTTAAGAATCTTTCTTTAAAATTGCTTAGAAATTTTTCTTACCAGTGAAAGTGCTGTATAAGACAGGGAAAAGAAGTATTTGTAGCATAGTAAATTATGGACTAGATGTTCTGTTCCCCGTATGGCTTAACACAAAATCTATACCACAAGTCTTGGAGACAAATGTGTTTACAGGCATTCCATCTACAATTTATAAAAAAAGATTAAAGAAAATGAATTTTTCACAACAATTCAGTTTTGGAAGTTAAAATGTGTTTAGATTAATTGTTAATTCATCTACCTGACTAATGCAAACCTCTCTCTGGAAAGTGATCCTTCAAGTAGAGTTTAATATATTTTATATGGTTCCCAAGTGTTTTCTACTTCTCTATTGGAGTGTTTAAATTATTTTGCAATGAAAAATTTTCCAGTTTTTGGCAAACTAAGAAGTTAATGATTCACCAATTGCTAGCAGCTGTCCAAATTTAAATAATAAAAATGCCAGATAGAATATTTTATCATCTTAAAAGTCTAGTTTTTAACTGTAACACTAGCAGACAGACATCTGCTATGGGAGATATACTGCTTTACAAGAAGCCATCATGCTTTACAGATTGCCTGTAAAAATATATTGCACCAGAGGAACATATATCTAATCCAAACACAAGTTCATCACAGTTTGGTACACAGAAATACGAACTCAGCTACCCCTTCTTCTCTTTGTTTATAGCTGTAATCTATCCAATTCAGATAAAAAAGGGATGCACCAGAAGACAAATGGCTGTTCAAGGGTTAGAAGTCTTGGTCCAGATGTGAAGGTTTAATAGGAATTAATTTCCTAAGTGCCTAGTTTTGAAAATGGGAGCTGCACTCCTAAACCAATTCTGCATTTGGCAGAATTTTGACACACAATTTTTCTGTGCCATCTTCTATTCCCATAGCTTCTACTTCCATACTACCTCTGCTAAGGGAAAGATCATATAAACTACAGATCTGCATCCAGTGATTTGGGGTCTAAACTTTCTGACCCTTTTCATTATAAAGAAGCAACATATGTATGTGTTTATACATGTTTGTGTTCTAACTGATACTTTTACTTCTTATTTAGGGGCACAAAATATATATAAAACCGAATCGCCATGTGGATCCTTTCACAACTGTGACACTTGGCTGGCCAGACAACAATAATAATTCCAGTTTTCTCTGGACCTGTGGTTTGTGCATTTCCCAAACTTTTTTCACCAACTTGTACTTGATGAGTAACAAACTCACTGTTGTGTCAGATCCAGTGTTGAAAATCTAACTTAAAGATGCTTCATTTTCTGGCTTTAAAGTTTGCCACTCAGTGCACAGGAAGAATGTTCTTCTACCCAACCCTAGTCTTGGGACCAAACTAATTATGGTATATAATATGGCATAGTACTCCATTTTGTCCTTTCCCAAAGGTTTCAGTTTTTCAGTTTTTCAAGATCTACCTGTCCTAAGCTTCACTCTCATAGCCAAGGACTCATCCCAAGTGACTTACACAGTTAGGCATTTGCAAAGTACATGTGTCTCAATAAAACAGCAATAATTAACATTAAACATGATGCAAAAACATTTCTGGCTAAAACCAAGTCTGGGATTCAGGCCATCTGTGTTCTATCCCCATAATTATCCCTGACCTCATACATGACTTTGGAAAAGCCTGTACTCTGAATCCAGATTACCGACTCTTTAAATTGTGTTCAAGAAATTTGTCTATAAAGCTCTTTGAAACTTATGGCAGCAAAGTCCTTTATAAGACGCTGTTCTAACTATAAAGGAGATGTTTCTGCAGGAGCTTGCTGGCCTGCCTGGAAGGAATGTGTGAAGCAACAGAAAATCCTAATCAACCAAAGTGAAGTGCAAATCCCACCTTCCTGCCTTCCTCCTCCAAAATCAGCAGTGACTGTCAGGATTACTGTCCAAAGCCATGGCAGTGAAGAGAGGCAGGACGAGCAATGTCTCTATGTGACTGCAAAACAAGAACTGCAATTGGAAATCAGGTCTGGTTTTAAACCCTGATATTCACAGGTTAATATTATTACTGCACAAGCATTGTGCAAGTGCAGTAATGGTCCATAATGTATATTATCATTATTATTTCCAATAATAATGATAATAAAGTAGTACTGTACTTTTAGAATAGAATCTTAGAATCACAGAATGGTTTTGGGTTGGAAGGGACCTTAAAGATCATCTTTAAGTTCCACCCTTCAGTCATGGGCAGAACACCTTCCACTAGACCAAGTTACTTAGAGCTCCATCCAGCCTGGCCTTGAACACTTCCAGGGATGGAGCATCCACAGCTTCTCTGGGCAATCTGTGCCAGGGCCTCCACACCCTCACAGTAAAGAAAACTTACTGTTCTAAATCAATTTACACCTTACCACTACAAAAATTACTGATCAAATATGTCTTGCTGCATTTTTCAGTCCATGTTTCTGAAGACAATCCTTTTATAAACTGAAACACATTCTTCCAAAATCCATTTAGTATTTTTGACCCCACTGCATCCTTCTAGTGTTGGAGATTCCAGTGTGTCAGCATCATTGAAACAACTGGAATAAATGCCATAAGATATGTGTGAAGTTTCTCCTAGACTTCTCATACTATGTGTAACTCCCATCTTACTTCCTTACAGGTGTGAGGCAAACTGCAAGCCAGTGAATGTCAGTGATGAAGTTGTTTTGAGTGTCTCTGCACAGGAGGACTCCCAGGCCATATATTATAACTGGTATTTAGATAACACATTCCAAAACAAGGTGAGAGCACCGGATTTGTCAGAAATACTGCACACACAAAAATAAATATCCACAAAGTCATATGGTCTCAGAGGGATATTTTGTCAAGTGGATGCTTCGAAAATACTAGTGAAGACTGAGACAAGGGGGTACCTGGATTGGGAGGGGTTATAATGAAGGGCACCAAACTGCCACCCTGCTCCTGATGAATCACAACAGAAAGAACAGCAAAGAGCTTCTACTGCCATATGTTCTTTTCTGTCTGATTTTCCAGTCTACAACCCTCCCTCTAGCTTGTGGCCTGACTGGTTTCCAGCAGAACTCTTTGAATTTGCTTCAAAGCAACACATCTGTGTTGAAAATGACCAGCTCCTTCTTGCAGACACAGGGAGAAGCTTTTCAGATTAAAGTAACAGGTAGGGGCTAACAGGGTTTTTAGGGTTTTACAGACTCCTTTGAGATAGTCTCTGCTGACACAACATCATATTGATGTCAAACATGCATAGCCCCACTGATAAATATGAAGGTGTTACTTTATATGCAAGTTCTTTAAAATAATGAGGAGATAAATTTTGGGTGTCGCACAGCAGGAGAAATTCAGTTACCTTACTCCAAGCTGTTAGTAACTTTGTTAAGGCTCACCTGAAACAAAGTTATGCTAAATGCTTGATCACATAATAGAGCTTTCCTTTATAATGCAGACATTAACATATTGGAAATAGTTCTTTTCCTGTTACGGTTTATTCCGTAGCAGGATTCCATGCCTCGTTAGCCCAGCCTGCCGTGTGAGGTGCCGGAGCACACAGCCCGGTTGCCCGGTTGCGATTCAGGCCGGTGCTGCCGGGGCACGGTCCTGCCTGACGCTCTGCTCCCTCCGCTCCCAGCCACGACTCGGCGAGGCTACGGGGAGGGATGGTTCCAGGTGAGCACCGTGCCCCCGCCCGAAGCCCCCGGCTGTGCCGTCAATCCCGAGCACGGCTCGGTGCTCACCGCCTTCAGAGTCTCCTGCAGCGCTCCCGCCTCCGAAGGGTCGGGCCGGGCCAGCCCTAGCCGGCAGCTCACGTATTGCTTCTATGTGACACCAAGTAAGTCCCCAGGGGAAGTGTTTGGCTTCCCCCAACAAGAGCAAAGGCACAACTTGCCCTGCTCTGCAGGGAGACTGCTCACGAGTGAGTCGTGCCCTGAGCCCCCTGTTCTCAGAGGGCAGGAGGTGTCTCTGGTGTGTCTGATCCCTTCTTTCCTGTTTCAGATTCTCTCTTGGATTGTAGCCCGGATCCTGAACTCTTCCCAGTTTATCTTCCACTTGGAGAAGAGGAAAATAATTTTATTTTACATGTGACAATTACTGTTAGCAACAACTTCGGTTATACAGTTCAAACAAATGCTTCAGTGAAGGTACACAGTAGAATTAATTAGTTTCAAGAACTCACAAGCAGATAACTAACCCATAACTGACTTTTGGAGCTTCTTCCTGTTTTAGATATACTGTTTCCTTCTGACTGTGCCATAATCACCATTTTTCTGCCTAACAGAGACTATTCTCTGTGCGCTCAAGGTCAAAAGATCTTCCACTGCCCTTTTTTCTAGAACAAAAGTCTAAAACAGTTGTTTGGACATTAATTGAGCACTGAAAGCCTATTTACTGAGTCTGGAATTACTCCATGTAGGCCCCAAAAGCCTCCAGCTTCTTCCCCAGTGCCACAGTAAGGAGATCCTTTTGAGGCCATTAAAAATAAAACATTTAAAATGGGGAACATGAAATTTTACGTCCCACTCTATCTAGGCTGTCATTAAGATGATCATGGAAGCTGTTCAAAGAAAATTATAACAGCCTTGGCAATGTTGAGAGCATATCTGATTCCTTCATCAGGTTGGACCTGCAGATATGATGGATGGGAACCTGACCCTGCAGGCTGTGATATCTGAGAAGGCAAACACCATCCTAAAGGATGGGAACAACAGCATGAGTCTTTTCCAGCTGTACAAGTCAGTGACATCTGTCCTTAATCAGCAGATCCAAGAGGAAAGTTTCAACATGTCTTTACAGACAAATACACGAAAAGAGGTCAGCAAAATGCTTTCTTGCAGTACAATGTCATATAATAGACTCCTTTGACAGCGCTTAAGTAATAAAAAGCTCACATATCACCACTTGAAATCAGTGAAGGTTTCAAGTTTCTAGCATCTGTCTCAGTGTTTGGCACAGGTTTCAGCTAGTTTTCACTATTGTCTACATAAATTGTTTTATCACTCATCAGTAAAACAGTTGCTTCTCAATTGTTATTTCATTAATTTAAACTAGTTAATCTAAACCTGATTTTCCAAAGCAATTTAAATATCAATAAAATGGCATCTCCAGTGGGATAAATATCCTATCTAATTTCCCCCAAAAGCAATAGATGGCAGGTAATTTTCTTTAGTCCATTTTAGCCACCAGTTGGTGTTTCAGACATAAGCTGATATTTGTACAGTGCTTTGAGTGCCTCAGATGAAGAGATCTAGAGAATGTATCCTTCAATTAAGATTCATTATTTGAATAACATCAATCACACATGGCTCTGCTTTCTCTGGAAGTGGCATTTACACAGTAATTCACATACATTTGTACAAATTCTCACAAGTAACTCTCCTTGCTCTTAATGGATGTTAAGTGTGTGAATTCTCTGTGCTGGGAGGTAACATAAAACTCGTGATTATATAATTACTAGGGCAAGTGGCATCTTGTCAGTAGAGCTAATATCACCTCAAATGATCCTTTTTGTGGAGTCTTACTCTACTGCATAACTTCCAGCAAGCCTGGCTGTCAATACACAGCACTACTTTAACAGTCCTAATTAGCATCTTGTTCCTTTGCCTAATTATCCCTTTTCATCCCAAGCTCCGAGGGCTGATGCTGACAACTCTCTCTGTTGTTAACATAACATCAATGCAGACTGCTCTGAAGATGTCAGAGGTATTGAAAGAAATCACTTACAGGAGTGAAGAGCTGTCTGTCTCAGCACAGGTAAGAAGCAATTCATCTTATACCTCTTCACACTAATAGTAGAGACTCTAATTATCCCACTGACCTTGGAAGAGTTTCAGTACCTTATAATTATCTGTTCTTACCCATTTTTTCAACTGTACCAGAATGTGTATTTTAACTCTGTTTACAGTAAGTAAATTCAAGTCTGAGATATTTTCTTAGCAATCTCTACAATCCAGGCTATGACCATTACATTTATCATACATTTTTGAGACAGAATCCTTAACTTTTAGTCAGAAACATGTCAGGGTGCATGTTTTCTCTTGTAAAGCACTTTTAGAACTCTGAAGAAGAACTGCCTCAAGAGGGTTTTTCTAGAACTGCCCACATTAATTCATCCCTGATTCTCACACTGCACAAAATGCACGTAGGCAATGGTCAAGGAACATGTCAGCACCCAGAGGAGCTGGGCACAAATGTGCAGGTTGGTCTCACAAAAGTATCTTTTGAATCTTGTCTGGCAACAAAACATTATCAGTAGATGATGCTATTTATGCTTACAGGGTGAGCATTTGGCAGGATAGAACAAACTATCACTGGGGGAAGTTTCCCAAATATGCAGGTAATAAAAACAGCTGTCCTGATTTCTGATGTATTATAGAGTTGGAGCCAGACAATGGCTTGGGAGCATTTCAGCAGGATGTGGTTAACTTTGGCAAGACAAGAACACAGCTCAGATCCAGCCCTCACCCTACAGAGAGGCTGCTGTGGGGATGGATGTGTCCAAGCCTGCAGTGAATTTGCTTGGCTCCTTCGCTATCCTGGGCTAGAATCTGGCCAATGCTTTCCCAGTCACGAAGCTGCATCCAGGCACAAAATAAAAATTGTAGAAATCATTCTCCTTTGGCACTTAGCACTTTGGCACTAAGGTAGAAACTTATAACCTAATTTACTACTTTACTGTAAATCTAAAAGCTATCCTTGCCCAGGGTTTGACAGACAAGCTTCTTTCAGATGTTATTCATCTTTTTATGGATTACATCTGTAGAAGCAGGCTGCATTTTTCATGCCTGTATTCCATTTTGGTGTACCATCTAGTATATCATCTTTACTAGCATTTGAAGTATTACCCCAGCACAAATAATTATAGTAAAAATGGCATTACCCACTAATAGTCCCAAGAGATTACTGCTGTTGCAATATTCAATAAATTACACGTGTCACTTCTGTCATTTGTAGTGCCAGCACATATAAACTGCTCCCTGTGTTTCTCCCGCAGGTGGAAGCCAGCAACATTCTGAAACATGTCAGTACCTCCTTGCTTGCTGTAAACACCGAGCACAGCAGAGATGGTCAGGAGTTAAAGGAAGCAGCCAACTATCTGTTTAATGCAGTGAGCAGTGTTCTTAAAGCTTCTGTAGAAATCAGAGCTGGAAACACCTCAGTGCCAGAGGCAAAACAGGTAATTTAGATTTGGTCCAGTTTGGACTGTACCGTGTGTGAATATTTGTTTGCTTTGGGAGGTTTTTAAAATCTCTCCTGTCTCTTGTATTTTTAAATTGCCACTGAGAAAGGTTTATTGTGACACCATGATGGACTTGAATATCAGAGGAAACTTCTCCCCAGCTAGACATGTTAGATTGAATATCTGTTAACAAAGATGATAGCGGCCTTTTAAGATTTGTTACATTGAAAGCTGAACCGGACAGAGAACGCAACATCAGCTCTGACCTCTAATCGATGACAAGCAATCATGATTTTTTTCAGATTTGCTTTTGTCCCCTCATTTTGCCTCATAATTCAAGGAAGCCACAGGTATTAAATATTCATGATTGCTGCCACTACTTCACAGCTTGAACCAGCTCTGGTTGCTAACACTTTTGCAGAAAGTTCTGATTATCTGTTCAGAAAGACACAACATAGTTATTTTGTCCTGCTCTTTCCTATCTATATGTGAATTGTCACAGCTAACTGTGAGTTTCCTGGACTGAACATACTTCAATTTCATCACTGCAAGGGAGTAGGATGAAACAAATCTCATCTGAGAGAAAAGATGATCAACTGAACAAGTTCTCCAATAATAACCCACTAATAACACACAATTGATATGTAATTAGGTCTTGCTTTTCTAAGTAACAAAACACTAACATGTGCAGCTAAGGGCACTAATACAAAAAAGTACATTAATATATTGATCAATGTCATGCTTGTAATTTCAATGTATAAAAGTTATAAATACTACAATATAGAAGTAAAATCTGTAAGGCATTTATTTGCCATCTGCAATGTTTCAATGAGAACTGCAGAGACTGAATTGCAATAGAATAACTTTCTCTGAGATTAGGAGGCTCATCAGCAAGTATGTCAGCTTAGCAAAACACCAAAATTAAATGGAAGCAATGACAAATAATGTGCAGCTTGATGATCCTGACTACCTCTGTTGTAAGTTTCCTCCTCCAATTCTTTTCCAGAGTTCAGTGTCACACCAGCTCCTGAGTACAGTTGAAAATCTTCAGAGTGCCCTTCTGTTTGGGAAGGCACCAGGTGATGAGCCAACAGTCCTCACCTCTCCCTCTGCCACAATGTATATGCACAGGTAAAAGCTGCGTGTCTCCCACTGAAGCTTCTGAGAGCTACAAATGTTAATTCCATTGTGCTTAAACAGAATGTTTGGAACTAACTAAATACTGTAGCATAATGACAATTTCAATAGTGCAACAAGTCTGTCGTTAAGTGACTGATAGTAAGAACAGTTTGGACTCCAGGAGCATCACCTTAGGAATTCCCACGCTGTGTGTTCTTTAACCAGCAGAGAATTTGCTACAATTTCCTGAATGAGGCAGTAGTCACTTACTTTCGAAATTATGTAGAAAAGTCATGTGATACCACCGAAGGGTTTCTTTTCTTCTCCAAGTTGCTAGTAATGACATGTTATAGGGAACTCTAACCAGCTTGGCAGAAGGCAATGTAATCCTGAGGAGCATTCTCCATTCTCTATAATCATCCCTAAATTGTTCCCCAAGAGCCTGGTTTTCATCCACATCAAACTGTGCATTCAAATCAACAGCATGTTCACAACAGAAACCAAGTCTTTCACATAAGTACACCTTGGTAAAACTTCCTCTCCAGATATGCCAATTCCAGCCCTTTTTTGATGATTCTATGGTAGTGTTACATGGAATATTGCATCAGGGACAGATTCATAGATGAAGTATTTACTGGCAGACTTAAAAGTAGTTTTGCAACTAAGTTATATTTTTGCAAGTAAGTTAGCTTTCTGTAGATATGAAGTCCATGCTACTGATGTTTGGGTTTTTTCTGGTATTTTTTTCCTTTTATTATTTTTTTTCTCTTTTATTCTGCTTTGTTTATGCCCAACCCTAACGGGACAGATTACAAACTGAAAACATGGATAGCACATCCATTAACATCTCCAATTCCAGCTCTGCCAGCTTTATTCTCCCACCTGCTTCCTCTCTCAATGTTTCAGGAGTTGATGGTGAAACAGTGGATATAAGGGCAAGTAAACAGATTTTATCTAACTCTATTTGATATCCAGCTTACATTCCTGATCTAATGGTTTTAGAGTTGTTCATCCTTTCACAATGAACACACAAGCACACATCATTCCTCCAGTCATGCCAAGAAAATAATTTGAAATTATTGGTCAAAGAAGCCTTCATTTATCTTAATTGCATGAGGTTGGTTCAGCAAGTTAAGGACAACTGAATCCTTAAATTCCCCATCCCATCAGCCCCTTACACACACTTTGATTCACACGTACATGGCAGGAGCAGGCAATGGGATGAATCAATACCTACACATCTGTTTGCTGTTTGTTTGCATCTTATGCTCTGAGGAGGATGCAACAGCTCAGAGTCCATACCACATTCAAACTAACCTACAGCAGCCTTTTTTCATCCCAGCAAGAGACACCTGAGTGTGGGCACTCAGATCCTGCAGAAGACAAATGTGCTGATGGTAGCACATCCCCCATCAGAATTAGGATGTGGTGTTTTTTTCTCTCAGAACAATAGATTGCATTTAATTGTCATATTTTCATAATAAATTTTCTAAAGATCTCTCTGGCTGGTTTGACCCTCTCAGGAGACCCCTAAAATACCTGCACACATTTTGTTTTTCATTGCACCTTTTCCAACTCTGTCAAAAAGGTGTCACACTGTATGGAAGCAATAAAGATTGTTGTACACATTTCAGAATGAAAATCACTTTCAAGGTTTATAGACCCACCTTAGAGATAAGGTAGAGTATTATTTAAATCTGGATGCAGACTTCTAGGAAGTCAACTTCTATTGGGGTCTGAGCTAATTCTTTCACTATTCAGCAATTCAGGGCGTGAATAAAATGAAATACTGCCAATAGCTCAGTTGTCTGATTGTTAATGTCTTCCAACAGATGGTGAGCTTTGCCATGAATCCCTTTTTCTCCAGTGACAGCAGTTTTGACATCAGTGGAACAGTGGGAGGTCTAAGTCTAACTGGTCTGGATGGTTTGATCATACCAGTCAGCAACCTCAAAGAGAACATTGAGGTAAATCCACTATTTCCTAGCTCGTGCCCTCTTTTTCCATTTTTTTTCCTTTCTCCATTAACAAACTGTCATTTTTGTTATCATTTGTGAGGTGAACACAAATGCTGGTAGTGTTCACTACTTTAGTAATGGGCTGATGTCATCTCTAGTTGTGATGGAGGGATTTGTGTGATGTGGTAAAAAAATAACAAATATTTCTGTCTTTTCTTTAAAAGGACACATTTTATTCTTCCTTTAAACGAATGTAAGATTGCTAATGGTTGTGGAAATAGATTCCAGATTATAGTCATCCCAAAGCAGAATGTGAAGTCTGATTTCATCAACCAACTACTGTATTTATTGTACTACTCTTTGGCTTCCTAGCCCATTTATAAACTGACATCTAAATCATTCTTACATGCACTTTATGGAGCCAATGTCTCAGTCATAATCACAGTTCTCAGTTCAGAAATGCACTAACCCTAACCCTAGGCTTTGTGATGAGTCTACACAGATTTCAAATTAAATTTTCAGAGTTTAGTTGACATTAAAAAGAAAATTACTTTTTTCTGGTATTTTTGCTGGTATTTTGCTGGCCATGCTTTCCTGATGTTATGAAAAAAGATAATCTAGCATGTGGCTGCATGCTAAGAAGAAAAATGCTTTTCTGTATCTAAACCTATGTCTTTTTGTTTAAAAACAGATCATGTTACCAAGGGTTTCAACAACTCAGGAAGATAAAATTCTGTTGAATCTGGGCAATTACAGCACTTTTCAAGTTAATGTAACCTCAGAAAACACATCTATAGTGATCCACTTGGAATGTGAACACAATATTCCACTAATACTTTACTTGGGGTATGGTTATCACCCAAATGAGACCAACTATGATATGAAAAGTCATCTGTTCTGTAAGAAAACTTCTGGAGGTAAGATAAGTGGTTAGTGACTCATGAATGAGCCTTGACCATGAGTTCAGGTGTCTAGCTGGAAAGAAACCTCATGCTTCAAAGTTCCAATCTCTTGAATAAAGTGTTGATTAGCAGGAGCAAAGATTGGGATGATTTGATCGATGAGTTGCTAAGAATGATCTCATGCCTGTTTCTTTGGTTCATTTCTTACATGCATGCTTCTGAAATAGCCTTTCTATATATACATTGAAACCAAAATATTTATGTTCAAGGTGAGATGAACAGCTGGGTTCTCAGCCCAGAAGAACTCGTTTTTGGAGAGGGAACCTACTATTTCATGGTTTTACAAGATATGGGAATGGATTCAACAGTCTACGAGGGGCTAACCATAAATGCCACTTGCTTTGCATCCCGCTGTGTATTTTGGGATGAGCACCAGGGAGGCTGGAACAGCTATGGGTGTCATGTAAGTAGAGCAAAACAAAACAATGTGTCTGTTACACACTTCAAAGCCAGCCCTCATAACCACCATCATGCAGTAACCGACACCATAAAACAAGATAATTCTGAGATGTTTTAATAAACTCAAGTTTAGTCATATTGAACTAACCTCTAAACAACATTCCCATTTCTTGGGATGAACTTCTATATAAGAAGAAAAGGAACCATTCTGACAAGCCCATAATATATTGTAATGCCCATTATTGGTTAGATGCTAGAATTAATATTCTTTATTGGAATTTGGACAATTTGGTGTGCAGCAGCTCTCTACACTAACTTACCAATCTCAGTACTGTCTTTTCATTTGCTTGGTAAGTCATCTAATACTTTGAAGCCAGGTGTTTTATCAGGAATATTTTCTGGGTTTCAGGTAGGACCAAAAACAAATCCTAGCAGCACACAGTGCCTCTGCAACCATCTGACCTTCTTTGGGAGCTCCTTCTTTGTCATACCCAATGCCATAGATGTCAGCAAAACAATACAGCTGTTTGGTACATTCGTGGACAATCCTGTGGTGGTGACAACTGTAGGATGCATCTTTCTGATATATGTGCTTGCAGTTATTTGGGCTCGAAGGAAAGACATCCAGGATGATGCCAAAGTAAGTCTCCAGCTAATAAAATCAGTGTATTTAGGCCAATTCCCACCATGCCTAGCCTGTTTTAATAGGAAGTCTTTAACCAATCCTACTCCTTTCCCTGAATATCTTTTTATTGCTAAGTAAACACTGTTCACAAGATCAGAAATTCCTACTGACAGCTTTCAGGAATCTGTACTGACAGGACAGCTAACATGCTGCCTGTGTTGTGTGGCTCTGCAGGTGAAAATCACAGTCCTGGAAGACAATGACCCCTTTGCTCAGTATCGTTACCTTGTGACAGTTTTCACAGGACATCGCCGTGGTGCAGCCACAACCTCCAAGGTATCAGCGGCACTGTGTGGGAGGAGAATTTATTTGCTTAGAGAATGGATGAATAATAGAGCACCTGAGGCTATTAAACAGGACAGCTCAAATGCACTGTCTGAGCCAGAAAGCCCTTAGGTTTGATGAAAGGGGAAATAATCACACATAGGATTGAGATGTGCAAATCTTCATTTTGCCTTTTTATTTTCCAGGTCACTCTCACCCTCTATGGACTGGATGGAGAAAGTGAGCCCCACCATCTAAATGATCCTGATACACCAGTCTTTGAACGTGGAGGAGTGGATGTTTTCCTCCTCTGTACCTTCTTCCCTCTTGGGGAACTGCAGAGTATTAGACTGTGGCATGATAATTCAGGGGACAGTCCGTCCTGGTAAGTGGAGGTCTGGAGATACTGGGAAGTGAAAATCCACAAATAACTCTTTATAATGACAACAGCTTTACCTTTCTAGCAGTTCTGGAAAGAAAGGAAGTGTTAGATTCTAGTTTTTGCAGCTGAATAGACCAAATCATAGCCTAAAGTGCAGGACCAGGAGTGCTTCCCATATCCATGTCCAGTACAGGATGGGATATGTCCTGTGCCTTACAGTTTAGTCTCCTCAAGTAGCTGAAGGCCAGAATTTGTCCTCCACAGTCTTGATGAGCTCTGGCTTTCACACACTCAGTGACATGTGACTGTGCCCTCTGTGTTTTTCCAACAGGTATGTGAATCGAGTATTAGTCCATGACCTGGCATGGGATCAGAAATGGTACTTCCTCTGTAACTCTTGGCTAGCCATTGATATTGGAGAATGTGTTCTAGATAAAGTGTTCCCAGTAGCAACAGAACAGGACATGAAGCAGTTCAGGTACCTCCTATTTCACTGATTTTTTTAGTCTTGATAGCACGATAGCAGTCAGTCTGGAAAAACAGGCGTAAAAAAACAGACCAAAGCCCTAGAAAAAAATGAAAACAAGGAAGATCTTTCCATTGTCCTTAAATGGCTCTGAATAAGGGAGAGAGGGAGGATGGCTGCATAAATCATTACCCTAACAGTAGTACCATACTGAAAATATTGGTGCTAAAGAAGGATAGCCTGACAAACCTACAGAAAGCCAAACATTTTCTCTTAGGTTTAATTTTCTTAACAATTTAAATAATGAACCATTCACTTTTGCTCTATGCTGTGGCCAAAAGAAAAGGACATAAGTAGCTATGACCATTCCATGAAACTCAAGCCACGATATTTGATAATTTCTCCTAGTTATTACTTCTGCTGATAGTGCCTAGAAGCATAATCAGGTTGGGACCCTGAACTAGGGCTTTGTTCTTCCCTCTCCTTTCTACATATCCATTTATTTCCCTTTTCTCCTTCCCAGCAATCTGTTTTTCATGAAGACCTCCAAGGGTTTCCAGGATGGGCACATCTGGTACTCGGTTTTCAGCCGCTCCCCACGAAGCTCCTTCACACGAGCCCAGCGCGTGTCCTGCTGCTTCTCACTGCTCCTCTGCACCATGCTGACCAGCATCATGTTCTGGGGTGTGCCAAAGGATCCTGCTGAGCAGAAAATGGATTTGGGTAACACCCCTCACCATTGCTTGGGCAGGCAAATAGATAGACAGCAGAATATGGAAGCAAGAGTTGATTAAATAGGGTTTTTTCATAAGAGAGAGACTTGATGGTTTGTTTTGCCTGGGGTTATTTTTCCTTCTCTGCTCTGTTTGACCTTGACAGGTAAGATCGAATTCACATGGCAGGAAGTGATGATTGGCTTTGAGAGCTCCCTCCTCATGTTCCCCATCAACCTGCTCATTGTGCAGATCTTCAGGAACATACGACCCCGGCCAGCCCAGCAGGGCAGAGAGAAGAAGCCGGGAGAGAATGGCCGAGTGTCCCCAAGCCTGCCTCCCACCCCAGAGGCCACCCAGGCTGCCTCTCTCACTCCAGAGGCTGTGACAAAGGCAAGTCCTAGTGAGTCCTGCACTGCCCTCTGCTGCCACACACTACCGACTTCCCCAGCTCCACGAATTTCCCTGTTCGATGCCCTTCAGCCTGTCTGAAGAGAAAAGCCAGTTACCACTGGTGCAAAGCATCCATTTGCCCACCTAAATGCAATCCTTCATTAAGGTCTGCCTTTGTACATCCCAGCCCTTGCACAGTTATTGTGCATGACCAAACCACTGTGTTCAGGAGTTAGAGCAAACAGTGTGAGACAGTGAAGATAAAAGGTATCATGGACCACATCTTTCTCAGCTTAGGTCCTCAGGCAGGCATGCTGCCCTTTTGAACCCCGAAAGCTGCCTTGCTGAACTCACTGAAATCTGCCTGTCACATCCAGCACTGTAGGATGTGCTATTCTTATCCATTCTGGAGATTTTAGCAGTTGGTGCAGCTCCCAGCCAGTGGTACTGTCAGATCACATCAGCTTAAGCCAGCGCAGCCAGAGTCACTGCTGTGTTGCTGCTGTCTTTTCTAGGACATAAGAAGAATTGCCAACTCACTCTTTAAAGCCCTGAAGACTCCATCTCTCGCCTCAGCACCAGATCTCGAAAAATCAACTAATATCAACACACTCCTGTCACTGGTTGAGGACATCATCTGTCAGCAGAACAGAGCTGGGCAAGGGTTTTATGATGACAGCAAGAAGGATGGCCCTATAATTGTCACATTGGGTGCTAGGGATACCCAAGGTAAATAACACACTGTGAAATGCCAGCTGAAACCATTGCAATGAAAATGATGATAGCATTGGATGTGATGACCTAAGCTCTTCTTACATTCTGACTCAAAGGCAACTACAGAATCACAGAAGAGCTGAATCACACCACGCTGCTCAGAGTAGGGTCAGCAGGAGCAGGATTGCCCAAGACCAAATCAGTCAGATGCTGAATGTCCCAAGGATGAAAACTCCACAAATTCTCCCTACTCCAGTGTCCAATATCTACGTTTTGTCTTATGTTCAGAAATTGTTTAATTTCTGTTTTAAGATGTGCCCATTGCCTCTTGTACTTTCACTGTACCACTAAGGACCCAACTAAGTAAAACAACTTTGAAATCTCTGTTTCTTACACTGTAGAATCAAATGTTTGCTCCCAGTCTGGCTTGGGAGCTTTCTACAAATGAGAAGACTCACAAATATGAGTTATTTCACAAACTCTTTGACATGTCATTTTTTTTCCCTTCTTGGCCTTTTGCTGCTGTTCCTTTCAGTCTGACTCTCAATTAAACAAGAATATATGAGTAAACAATCTCACTGATTTCATTAAGACTCACATTTGGCTTTTCCAGGGAGTCTTCCAAGCTACTAATTGCACAGGTAAACCATGAACAAATTAACAGTTGATCCGATCTGACCTGTCTATTAAGATTTTAGGACGGCTGTTTAACTCAGTTGCCTTCTGGAAAAAGTTTCAGACCATTCCAGCAGAAGAGCATTACACTTTAGTACTAAAGCTGTTTTTACATATCCTTTCATGTGTTAGTCTTCACTTCATTATATATTTAGATATAATTAGATTTTTAGCTCCAGAGAAACCATCCTTTTTATTGAACAGTGTTTTAATCTGACTATTTATTTTCTCAATAAATAAATAAATCTTTGCCTACAGAAAAAACAAGAAGCCCAACTCCAAAGAAGAGAATTTGTGACCAGCTGAAATACAGTGATTACCATCGCTGCTTGTACATGCAACTCCAGCACGTAGAGATGGAGCTGGAATTACTGGGGTCCCATAAATTTCAGGTGCCTCAGAGTTACACACAAGCTGTTTGTCAGGTTCAGCATCTGAAGAACCTCCTGGAGAACCAAATCTGCTCATCAGCATCCATCAGTGAGGGGTAACCCAGTTCTCATTCTAAGCATAAGTAAATTCAGGTCATGAATTCAAAATTGGACAGGATGACAGAGCCCAAATAATTACTGCTTAACATGTGCTAGATAACTATTATTACATCTGTAAAAATAAGTCTTACTATTATACCACTGCAGGAGCTACAGAGAAATTTCCATGCACTATGAACTGCACACAAAGGCAATAATGATAGATCGTTGCTGTTTGTCATTTTTGCCTCCAAAGTGGAAAGTTACAACAAATGCCATGTGATAGTAAAGGGCTGGCATAATCACTCAGCTCCAAAGTCACACAAGTCTCTTAAAATGTATGGATAAGGAAAAATTAATAAGCAGACAAAAATAGTTCAGTGAAATATGATAATTAAGTTGGAAGCATTGAAAACAATTGAACTAATTACGTCACTTGGCCATGATGGTGATCACAAGAGATGCATTCAGCAGATTTAATGCATTCATAGCTTTGTCAATAATTCTACTGGAGATTCAATTATGCATGAACTGAGGAGTAAATAAGCCCACCACATTTATTTTGATTTTAGCTGATCTCTGCACACTTCATTATTTTTTCTCACTGTACTTTTTGGTATCTGTATATCCTATATAACTGCATTAATTAAAAGAATATTTTGATTTTATATCCTAAGATGTTGCCTATTCCCAGTGAACCTGATGACTGCGATTTTGGTTCCGTTCCATCACAGACTGATTTTTTTATCTTCTGGTTCACTCTCAAGGTGGTCCCATTCTCCAAACTTGTCCAGTGATGACAAGAAAAGTTATTCTCCAAGAGGGCTGCCCTGGTGGTTTGTGTTCATTGCCTGGTTCCTTGTGGCAGCCACCAGCAGTGTGTCTGGGTTCTTTACCATGCTCTACGGACTCCATTATGGCAAAGAGAACTCCATCAAGTGGCTCATCTCCATGGTCATCTCCTTCTTGGAAAGTCTTTTCATCACACAGCCCTTAAAGGTGAGAGCCTCAGAAATACAACCACTGGTCAAGATTAACTCACCTGCTGCCATTGCAGGAAGACAATGTAACATGTTCTAAAGAGCTGCAGGATTTAAGAGATAAAATGAGAAGTTTTTGTCCTTAAAACAAGAGCAGGCAGGTGGTTTACAGAGTTCTGTTGGTTTTTGCTGACATTAACTCCATTAGTTTCACCTCCCTTGCTTTGTCAGGGTTTAATGAGGTTCCTGACTAGTGAGGATGTGTCACAGAATCAGTTTAGTACTGCGCACTGTTCTCTTGTTTATGGGCTTCAACTGCATGGGTTCAACAAACCCAAAGCAGTTTTCCTGCAGTGCCTGGATCCAAAGGGATCCAGATCAAAGCCTGAGCTTCTTTATATGAAATGGGAATGTGGTGAGTCTATAGCTGATTCTTTCCAGGTGCTGGGATTTGCTGCTTTTTTTGCTCTGGTTCTGAAGAAGGTGGAACATGAGGATGAAGAAAACACAGCTATTGATGGACCTTTATCTGCACCAGGTAACTGCCTGCAAAGTTAAAAATTACTAAAGAAAGTGCAGAATTCTCCAAGCTTTTGGAGTGCTTTATGAATGAATATATGACTAAGCTCAACTGGCTTCCAACAAAAACTATTTCACAACTTAGTGAAAATAAATAAGTGAACAGTAAAAAATGCACCCTTCATGTAGACTGGTAGATCTTTATCTGACAAGCAGATAACTTGAAAATCTTATAACTAAAGCATAACTAAAACCTTTCTCAAAGAAATGTCCCACATCCTCTAAGCCCCACATGGATGTTCTTAGGTTACATACTTTTCCACAGCCACAATTATCTGTATTATTTCCCTAAACTGAACAGTGGTTTCTGCAGTCACAATCATATCTAAATAAAGCTTTCACTAGCAGACAGGAATCCTAGGGCACAGCAAAGTTATCTGATCTACAGCTCCCTCCCTGCTCAGCCTCAGGCTATGAATACACCACCTTCTGAGATTCTCAGCCTAGAGAGAGACACCTGGACCACGCCTGGTCCTAAACCCAACACAGAGCTTTTGTGAGCTCCTTCCCTCCCCACGGTTTGCCTTACAATTGCTACAGTAATTGTTTAAATCACATCCTCTGTATTCCTGAGGGAAAGCATTAGATAGAAATGTTTCCTTAGAAAGTCCAAACAAACAAAAAGCAGGACATGGATGATCAATTGACTAATTCCAGGGTTCACTGCTCTCCCTCACAGGTGATTCACACCCTCTCTTTGGGGTCCGAAGGGACAGTAGGAGCAATATTTACCGGCCACCTCCTGCTGCCGATGTGGAGAAAATGAAAATCAGCTACATGAAGGAGCAGAAAGCATTTGCCCTCATCAGAGAAATCCTGGGTATTACCCATACGTAGATTATCTTGTTTTATTCAGTAATACTCATCAGGAATTTTACATCAGTGAAAATATTGTTCTCTTGGGTGACAAAGTTTTGGCATATCTTCAGCTTTCTGTCAGCCATTATGATGTAGAGACAGGTTATTCTCTGGCAGCTGGAGCTGCAGGGAGGTGGGAAATGTAAACTGGAGATAAAAGTGTGGCTAAGGCTTCATTTTATGGCAAAGAAACACATCACAAACATGAGAGATTAAAGAAAAACAGAAAGGATAAAAGGAGGAGGTCAACAGTTAAATGAAGCTGAAACCAAAGAGCAGATGGAGGCCATCTTTCTAAAAGCAGATAGTATCTGTAGATAATGATTTATACCCCTGTTTTATTTCCTCTAAAATCAATGGAAAAAAAAATTACCTCGACTTCACTTGGAACAAAGTTAGACTGCTCATTTTATTTGGAGCTGCCATGACTACTTCTATTCAGCCTTCCCACTTATTTTCTTGACTGGTACTCATATTCCAAATGTGAAACACTGCAGCACATTGAATCAGCTGGGATACATTCATTAGCACTGGTCACTCAGAGTCTACAAAGCACCTCCTTGGCCTAATGGCTGCTGGCAGCAGTAATCATTCATGCAATCTATTTTGAACAGAATTGTTAAGCCAGAGCTCACATGTGCTGTCTCTTTCTGGTTTTTTTCCAGCCTATCTAGGGTTTTTATGGATGCTGTTACTGGTTGCCTATGGGCAGAGAGATCCCAATTCCTACTATTTAAATAAACACATTGAGGACAGCTTTACAGATGGATTCCACGATGTCTACAGTTACCAGGATTTTTTCACGTGGGCGAACACTACTTTACTCAGAAATCTTTATGGATCTTATAAAGGTGCAGAGTCACATTGTTTCCCTTCAGCTTGCCAGATTCTGAAACGTTATTTTTAATACTTATCTGTGACTTGCATATTAGAGTGGAGAAAGGGACTGTGAGTGTATGAGGTTAGCAAGGAATCTTATAATATGAATACCAGTGGATAACACAATCCCACAGCTTGACTCTAAGTTAAACATCCCCTGATATTTTCCTTATATTTAATATAACCCAAAAGTTCTGCACTGCAATGATAAATTTTTCACGTTTTATATTACTTATTCCAGATATTCAGATATATCCTCAGTTTTACACATCTTTCTTTCCATAATTTAAAAAAGGAAAAAAAAAAAAAAAGAATGGCAGACAGGTGGCACTGTAAAGCTTTTCCTCAGGAGAGTTGTTTGCATCATGACACCATGACTTGGGTCAACTTGAAGGCAAATATGCAATATCAGCATGTTTCTATCTACCCATATCCAGTAAAATATGACCCATTTTCCAGCTCATATTAAAGAGTAAATAGTGAAATATATTAGCAGAGTTGCTCTTTGGACATGACAGGCCACATGAACACTGCATAAAGCTACTCTTCTATGGGACTTGAGGTGAGTCACTTTTCTGCCCCAGGCCTCATTTCCTTCTGCATAAAATACAGATGGGGGTGACACAGAACTCTGTTATTGTGAATGTTATTTAAGAACTCAGTTCAAATCAATATGAGGGTTTCATTTTCATGACTATTTTGCTTACAGTGTTTCCGAGAAAAGAATATATGGCAAAATATTAATGCATCAGTGAATCATAAATGAAACAAAGAAATATTATGAATTTTGTCATATTGCCAGTGCTGCTCTTTTCCATCTCCTGTTTAGGATTCATTACAGATGGCAATTCCAAGCTGGTGGGTAGTGCTCGAATTCGCCAAGTAAGAGTGAAAGGAGACACCTGCCCTATTTCTCCCAGACTCCAGCACGTAGTTGAGGAATGCCACGCTCCATACTCCCTACAAACAGAAGATACATCAGTTTATGGGGAGCACTGGAATACCTCAGTCCTTGATAACTCCTCTGACTGGAGCTCAGCATGGCAGTATCAGAGTCAGTCCAAACTGAGAGGACACCCCAGTTGGGGTAAACTTGCCATCTACAGTGGAGGGGGATATGTGATTCACCTGGGAACTGACCCTAAAAATGCCTCCAGGTACCACTTGTGTTCTTGTAAATTATCAGTGCATCCTCCACGTGATACTGTCTCATTCCTGTAAGAATTACATCACTGGCTACACATTCTTTTGGCAGAATTCTCCAGTACCTTTTCAACAATGTCTGGCTTGACACCTTCACAAGAGCAGTGTTTGTTGAATTTACAGTCTACAATGCTAACGTGAACCTGTTCTGCATTATAAGCCTGATGTTTGAAAGCAATGCTTTAGGTGAGAGCCTTTCCTAAGCTACACATTTCTGAAGACAGCAAACAATGCACCTACAGAAGGTAGATTTACACACTATCAGTGTTTTCATAGTTCTTTCTTCAGGAAAGACAAGTGTATTAAAAAATCTAATCATGAGAGAATCAATGTACATTTTCTAAGCCATTTAAGAAAAACGCAGCATCACAGTAATATAGACCATAATGGAATATCTTATGTCTGCTTATGCTGTGGTCATCTGCTGATGAAGAAAACATGACACCGAAACTCGATCTTGAGAATTTACACAACAGAAACAAGAAAAATTCTGTTTCCTAATCACTTCAGCTAATCAATACAATATTAGGACAAAAAAATGCAAATAACAGTCTGTCTTTTTTGTTCCAGATGACTTCTAATATATAGCTATGTAATCATGTGATACATAATCTGGATACAACAAAGAGAATAGTGAAAGCAAATTCTGGTTTAGAGGGTATAGGAAAAATTTGGTCTGAGCAGCAGCCTCCTTAGGGTGTGTCCAAGTATTGGAAAATGCCCAAACTGAGCTCTTTTGGGTTTAGAATGAGGTTCAGCTTTTTTTAAAAATTCCAAGTCCTCTTGCTATATTCCTGCATTTGAAGACAATCCAAACTCAGTCCTGCTGGGATTATCACTGTGCTATCACACAAGACTCAAGCAGACAAGCACTACCACTCTAAAAGCCTTGACTCTCTGAAATTCCTGTTTGAGGCAAATATCAAACCCTTATAGGGTTACTCACATCGTGAAGTCTAAATCTTAATTCAGTGGTTGGATTCAGCCTGACACTTACATGAAAGCAAGTACAGAAGTCTCACTGGTGAGCTGAGTTGCTCGAATGAAAGCAGAAAGAGCCCTGAGGTGACCCCTGTTTGTTTTTTAGGGGCCTTCTTCACAAGCGCGGAGCTGCAAAGTGTCCGGCTGTACCCCTACACCGACAGCCTCCACATCTTTGTGGTTGCAGCAGAAGTAATTTATTTCCTCTTTGTTGTGTACTACATGATAGTACAGGTGAGGCCCACTGGAAAGTTTGGCTGAGAGCATTACCTCGTGCCTGCTGTTGATTTCACTTACAAAAGCTTTAAGACTGTACTTGATTTCAGTATTACTTTATTACTTTAGTACTATTATTATACTTGATTACTGATGCTGCTACACCAATGGAAGATTGAATCAGGTACAGTGTCAGTATTAAATAATAGGAAGGCAACACATTATTTGGCTTGGATGCTGTTATTGAGAAAAGAATGATAAACTAGTGCAAGATGTAGTTTTATTAATGCAGAGCAGTCTGCTTTATTGTGGTGGGCATTGCCCTAATCTTCAGAGGTGCATTGTGGGATATGGAGTCATGAGTCTGAAACAGTAAAACTCCTCACAGGGAAAGCTGCTGAAGAGTCTGAGATGGAGATACTTCCATAGCAAGTGGAATCTCCTGGAGATGGCCATTATATTGATTAGCTGGAGTGCTCTGTCGGTGTTTGTGAAACGGACAGTCCTTGGGACCCGAGACATCAGCTACTACCAGGAACACCAGGAGAAGTAAGTACTAATGCTATTTTTGTACTAATGCATCCTTTGTTGTTGCTACTTATGCAGAAATAAATCTGGTTTTTCTCTTTCCAGATAGCACTTTGTCCATGCTAGATATTGCAATCCTAGATGGCTATATATTAAAGAAGGCTGTAAGTGTGTCAGGGCTTAGATTTGTGTCAGCAATAGAATTTTCCTCTGATACCGCTCTAATAAAATCCAGCAGACTTGAGCACCAAGTTCCCTTTTTTAGCTCCTACCTTCCTGTCTGCATCACCCTCTTGTGAACCAACAAGCCTCTCTGCTACTGGACATCCACCCAGAAAGCACATAATCTGCCTTGTTCTTTGTTGTAAAAAGCCATTGGATAGAGGACAATAATGGAATATTTAGTACAGAATAGAAAATTATAACATCTTTAAAAAATGGTGTCACATGAAAGAGATGATAGAATCACAGGATAATGAGCAGAATTTGGGCTACAGCCTAGAACTCCTCCCCTTAAAAATCTTAGCCATGCACAACTGAGCTTTTTGTGTGCACACAGTAGGAAGTGCAGGTGGGAACACTCAAGCAGGAACTCATTAGGTCTCCACTGAAACCTCAGCACAGGGTGACTGGCTTTTCCAGCACACCCATTTATGCACTTCAAAGGATTCCGTGTGCATGTTATATTATGTATTTTTTTTTCCTAACAGCTCCATAAGCTTCAGTGAAACAGCGAGAGCTGATGCAGTTCTTGGCTACCTGATTGCATTCCTGGTGCTTCTCTCCACAGTGAAACTGTGGCATCTGCTGAGGCTCAACCCTAAACTGAACATGATCACTTCAACCCTAAGGAGAGCATGGGGTGATATCTCTGGATTCATCACTGTTATTGCAATCATGTTCCTCGCCTATTCCATTGCTGTGAGTACCAGGGTTCTTTCTCTTGTCTGCAGTCTGCTTCCAGGTACTGTCAGGTTAAATCAACTATCTCTGAATGCTAAAAGCAACATAGCTTTGCCATGTAAAATGGAATAAAGCTGCCCGTCTAAATCTTAGTTTAGCAGCTTAGAGCCCAAGTCTTCCGTATGCGTGAAAGAGAAGTTAAAATACCCACTTGTCTGTTCTTTGCAAACTGAAATTTAGTGAAAAATCAAATGCTGAGACAAAAAATAAGGACTCCTTATGTGTAACAGATATGACAAAGAACAAAGTACAGGAAAAGAGATTTTCTGGATAAAGCTTAAATTGTGGAGCATTCAGGAAATGCCATTTTCTGTTTGGTTAGTTCATGAATAGGAAATACTTATCTTTTTTACATACCTAGTGGCAGGCTGAGCAGATATAAGGCATTCTCATACCTGTGATAAAGGTCTTCAAGCTAAACACATTTAGCAGCAAGGACTCTGATCATGACACAGGATATTACTTCTGTCCTCTGCAGGCAAACCTGATATTTGGCTGGAAGCTCTACTCTTACAAAACTCTGTTTGATTCCATAGAGACCATGGTCAGTCTTCAGCTGGGAATCTTCAACTATGAGGAGGTACCACATCTAATTTTGAGAAGTTTACAGCTGTACAATTGGCATCTCAGCTATCAAATATGCTTTGACTCAGCAAATAGAAGAACTTTCAATTAGTGTTAAACATTAATCTAATTTTGCAAGCTCCACAGCTCCTTAAAGCTGTCACCCTTTCTGAGCAAGAAAAAGACATCAAGTGAAACCTCTTTCATGTTCTATTTTGACCACAAGGAGGCTCATAATGAACCTTTCATTAAGAAACCTGCTCAAATTTCAACTAGAGATGTTACTAATTGATTACAACAAGTTTTGAGCAATTTCCTTAGGAAGTTACACATAGAAATGTGAGCAAATACTTGTGTTTGTTCTGAACATCCCTCTATCTTCCCAAAAATGGCAAGGCCTTCTGCAACAGAACTTTATGTTAATTTTTTTTTTGTTATTCTTTATGTACCACTTTTTCAGTAAGATCTTTCAAATATTTCAATATCCTTTGAACATTTCTTCATGGATTAATTCTTGGACATCTCTGACTATGAAGTCCTCCTTGGTGGATGTTTTTAGACCATGGATCCAATAGGATATGGGTGGCTTTGAAGATCAATAATTTGGCACATTTTAACCTCTACATCCCACTCATGTTAATCATGAAAATATATTTCTATGTTGTAGCTTATATAAAAATTAGTGGTTTGATTTTTCACAACCCTTGGTTTATAAGTGTCTCTGACAGTCTGACTGTGCTTCTTTGTAAAGCATACAGTAAAATAAATTAAATGCATACAGGGATTTCACCTATTTTGAAAGCTGAGGCATTAAGAAGCTTAAGTTGTTCTGTGGATAAACAGATCTTCAGGCTTGTCAACTTTCATGTGAAACTGTCATACTATTTCAATTAAATGCAAATACTTAAAAACCCCCAAAGATTACCCATATTCAGACACATATATATAAAATATTCTGTTGTCTTTACACTATATCATATCAAAGGACAATACTAGAGCAGAAAATTTATATATGTGTATAACACATATGTCATAATTGATTAGACCCAGGATTTTCATGGTGACGGACTTCTTATTGGGTCTTAATTGCTTGTATGTATGTATGCAGATATATATGTATGCTTTTTGGGTGGTTTTTTTTTTTTAATGTCTTACCTTATGCATTACACAGGTCTTGGACTACAATCCAATTTTAGGCTCCTTCTTAATTGGATCCTGCATCATTTTTATGACATTTGTGGTACTGAATCTGTTCATTTCGGTGATTCTGGTTGCTTTCAGTGAGGAGCAAAAGCATTACCAGGTTTGCTCATCTAAGCTTTCTTGCTTTTAACATTTTTTGTTCAGTGCTTACTCAGGCATTCAACCATGGATGAAAATCATGTAAGTTCAGTCTGACTCTTAAGAAGACAACATTTGCTCAGAAAGTACACTTCAGATTTTCCAGATTTACACTGTCCATTCCTGTTCAGATGAATCCCTGTTCAGATCTGATTTGTAGCCTTCTGTTCACATCCTACATCCATCAAAAAACTCTTAGGCTTGTGCTGGGTTGTATTGAAATCAGTGCCAAAACTGCTACTGAAATGCATGAGGCTTTACAGCTTCTTTTAAAACTCTCACAGTGGGTGCCTGACCCATTCAAGATAGTGTGGTGTGAAATCCATTTTAACACGCCAGTACTGCCCAGGTTTCCTCTATGATTTAAATAAAGTCAAAGGAGATGAAAACAAAGGATATAATACAACATATATTTAGTTTTTCTCATTTACTTTGTCTTGAAATGGCGGGTGTCTCACTGTGTATACCACGAGCTGTATGAGAGCTGACAAGTGCATTCCAGGCTCCTGTAGAGAGATTTCCATGAGATTTGACAGTCAAAATTTTCTGTAGTGTCCATACTCATCTGGGGTTTCTGTCTGGATAAAAATATTGGCATGATGTTTTATTTGGCAGTCACTCATGCTCTGCTGAAAGTTGGCTTCTTTCACCTCAGGTAGAGATTTTGTCTTGCAACTTGCCCTGGCTTCAGCAGAGACTGAATCTACTTTGGGTGTCCACCTTCGAGTAACTTTTTTGTTATTATTTCAGGCTTCAGAAGAAGAGGAGATTGTTGATCTAATGCTAATGAAACTCTTCAGTTTCTTTGGGGTAAAATGCAAGAAGGAAGAGAAGCCGGTCACCGGCGAACAACTGGAACAACCTGTTAGCGAGTGAATGAAGACCACCTTGAAAAGTCACTTTGCTTGTGGGCAAATTATTTACTTGTTTGCTATCAGCTGCAGTGGTTAGAGTTAGCTTAGGCTATAGGCTTAGGTTATTACTGCTTCTGATTAAAATGGGTTTACCCAAGGGAATAGCTGGAGCTGTGTCAGGGGAGGTTTGTGTTGGATATTAGGAAAAGGCTCTTCTTCACCCAGAGGGTGTTCGGGCACCGAACAGGCCCCAAACCCACGAGAGCTCATGAAGCATTTGGACAATGCTCTCAGGCCCATGTGGGATTNGGAGAGTGGGCGAAGTGGGCTGCGGGGGCTCGCTCCGGCCCAGCCCGCGGGGGAGCCCCCGCCAGCCCGGACTGGGCGCGCGGAGCAGCCGGAGCGCGGGTCCCGCTGGCGGCCCCGGGTGGCAGCCGCCCTCTGTCCCTGTATCCCTCCCTCCTCCCCTGCCTCCCGCCCTGCCNCAGGTAGAGATTTTGTCTTGCAACTTGCCCTGGCTTCAGCAGAGACTGAATCTACTTTGGGTGTCCACCTTCGAGTAACTTTTTTGTTATTATTTCAGGCTTCAGAAGAAGAGGAGATTGTTGATCTAATGCTAATGAAACTCTTCAGTTTCTTTGGGGTAAAATGCAAGAAGGAAGAGAAGCCGGTCACCGGCAAACAACTGGAACAACCTGTCAGCGAGTGAATGAAGACCACCTTGAAAAGTCACTTTGCTTGTGGGCAAATTATTTACTTGTTTGCTATCAGCTGCAGTGGTTAGAGTTAGCTTAGGCTATAGGCTTAGGTTATTACTGCTTCTGATTAAAATGGGTTTACCCAAGGGAATAGCTGGAGCTGTGTCAGGGGAGGTTTGTGTTGGATATTAGGAAAAGGCTCTTCTTCACCCAGAGGGTGTTCGGGCACCGAACAGGCCCCAAACCCACGAGAGCTCATGAAGCATTTGGACAATGCTCTCAGGCCCATGTGGGATTGTTGAGGTGTCTCTGCAGGGCCAGGAGTTCGATCTTTGTGGGTCCCTTCCAACTTAGCCTGTTACGCGATTCTGGGAAAACGACTCGGTGTTCACACCTCAAGTGCTGCCGGCGCGTTATTCTGGAGTAATAGCTAAGAAATAGCAGTAACCTAAGGCGAAACGTCCCACGTGCACTTGTTGTAGTCTTGGCGCCTATATTTATTTAATAAACACCGAGCGGCTGTTGCACTATTTGGCTAAATCCTCTCCGTCTCCCTCTACACCGCGGCGGTGGACGGAACATGGCGACTCCCTCAGGCCGCCCCGTGCCCGCCGCCGGCGGGGCACGGGGCTGAGCCCGGGCCNTCCCTCCCTCCTCCCCTGCCTCCCGCCGTGCCGCGTCCCGGCGGCCCCTCGGAGCGCGATGCTGCAGCCGCCCGGAGCCCCCCGGTGTCGGCGGGGCCCGGAGAACCTCGCAAGATGGCTGAACCCCCGAGCGCCCCTCACCTGCCCCCGGACGCTGCTGGCACTCCCGACCCGCTCCCACAGGAGCAGCTTCACCTCCGCTAGTCGGCCAGAAACTTCTAACCTCATCTCCACAGTGCAGTTTTGAGCAAAGCGGCTCAGTCCCCCTCTGGCCCCAGAAAGAGCCTTCGCAGAGAGGGCCGAGCGAGGAGCACACCAGCTTGCCCGAAATAGCGGATCGCTTTTGCCGGGCTTGCCGCTCGCAAACAGCTTGCTGTTGGCTCCAAGGAGCATCAGCGGCACAAGAAGGGGCAGGGATGGGTGTCTGGCGGAGGCAGAGCCGCAGCACGGACTGGCGTGGGCAGCCAGACAGACCCTGCCAGGCTTGCAGGCCGCTCCGGGCTGCACAAGTTTGGCTCTGGCTCCTGTGCGGGCACGGCTGCACGGGCGGCACGGCAGGGGATGCGCTCGTGCATCAGTGCTTGCTGTGATTTTGCGTTTGGTGTAGTTAATTCTGAAAGCATCTGCTGCTGTCAAAGCTCTCTTTGAATGGAATTACCCACGAAAATCTGAAAAACAGAATCTGTGGTACTCTATCAAACAAATTTTTAAAAAGTAGGCGAGAAGATGAAGAGAATATGCTGTAAAAGCGTATTCTGCCACTAAGAAGAGCTCATCCATTTCTTGCAAGACAATCTTAAAACTACCTGTTTAATTGCCTTCTGCCGCAAGTAAAAGAAATAATATTTATTGTTCATTACTTGTGAACTGAGTCAAGATGTAAGCTGTTTTTCACTATTCTGGCCAATGTGCCCATTGTTTTTCTGTACATATCACTTGAACGAATAACAAACAGTGCTTTTGTTTGAGGCAGAGAGGAAAAGTTTTGTATGCCTCTTTGTGGAGGTGTGAGTTCACTCTTCAGTGAATATTATGAAATATTTAATAGAGGCAGGTTACAGTAAATGAAGGGCTGAGTTCAGAGTGTGCTAGTTAATCTGAAACCAAAGTCCTGCTGAAATGAATGAAGCTAGAGTAAATTCACCTGCTCTTCTGTGAAAGAATGCAGAAAGAGATTTGGTATGCATTGACAATACATATTCCTTTAGGTTGATTTATTTAATGGGCTGACCACATAAGCTCAAAGTTCAAATTTTGAGATTACTTATTAACTGTTTTTAATTTGACCTTTACTTTATTTGTGGTGGTCTTTGTTGCATGCTCAGAATTTTAATTTTTCGCGGTTTTTTGGTTTGCTTTGTTTTTTGGAAGGTTTTTGTTTGGTTGGTTGGTTTGGTTTGGGTTTTTTTTGGTTTGTGTTTTTTTTTTTGTTTTTTTTTTTGTCCTGCAAGAAAGTTACGTGCTCTTCTAACTGTTTGAGACGTTTCACTGCTGTATTTCAAAGTGGTGTGAAAAATCTCCTGGTTTTTTTATTAGCCTTGCTTTATAAACAGATCCTATACAGTATTATCCTGAATAAAAATGTACTGGTTGGCTTCTTTGTGCTATGTGTAACATCACTCATGTTCAGCTTGAGTTTGAGATTTGTCAATTGTCATTCTCCATTCTTACGGTTCATTACTCATTTCCAATAGAATCCCCATGGGGTTAACATCTTGGCCCGAAATTATTTGAGACACTTAAGACTCTGTTCATTAGAGTATATAATGAGATTTTTTTGTAGTTATAAGTAGTGCTAGATGAAATTCTGTGGGTTTTTGACTGATAACTCATGGGAAAATACTTAATGTTTACAGTTTACTCATGTTTGTTTGTGTACTGTACTTGCAAACCCACATATTGTTCTACTGAGCTCTGTAAAATTTGGGCCCTATTCTGAGACAAGCTGTTTTATCTGAGACTTGCTACTCTTGAACTTTTCAGATACAAGAGAATCACTGGAACTGAAGAAGCTTAAAGTATTGACTGTCTGGAAAGTTTTTAGCAGGTCTACAGTGAGACTTCTGTTTTCCTTCACGTATTTAGAAAATATACAAGGATTTGCAGAAGTGTAGTTTCTCTGGTGTTTGCCATAAAGAGTCCAGCCCACAGGATGAGCTTGAGAGCAGAGTTTTGAACTCAAATGAAGGTGCAGCTGTACTAGTGTGGCACTAATCAGGGAGCTGTTTCAGAAGTTACCTTTTCCAGCTTCTGCAACATCCCTTGCCTGACTGGATGGGTGCTGCAAGTGGAAAATTAAAATAAATTAATAAAAATTTATTTTTTAAGAAAAGGAACGTATCTACAGGGAAATTGTGTAGAAATAAGAAAACAGACATGGCAGGCTGAAAATTATCAGAGTAAGAAAAGTTCCAGGAAAAATGTTGCTTATGTCAATTACTTCTTTTGAAGTTTCTCCATATGACTTTATAAAAACAATTGCCGCTGATAAAGCTGTCTTGAATCTTCCTGATCTGAAATGTAAGGGGAATTTGTAACATTGCTGTGAAAAGATTTAACAAGGTTTTAACAGACCTATTTTAAAGCGATACAGAATAACTACTGTGTTCTTCTCACAGTAACAATATTAACAGAGAGCAAATTCTATTAAGTAGCAGTTGTCTGTATGAGTTGCCTTATTAATTTGTCCTGTATTAATTTGCCTTCATATTACATAGGACTGTGCCAGCTTTGCACTTTGAATGAGATGCTGTAATGCTCACAGTGTTTCTAGAGTCACCAACGCTGGCCTTCCTAGCCATAATAAGTAGTTATCAGAAATAAACACTAAATATGTTTGAAAAGCCACTGTGTGAGTAAAATATACATCTAAGCTTTAGATTTTCACTTCTGTTTGAAGTAGAGCTGTTCTTTTTGCTCCTGTACTTTATCAGTCTCCAGATGGTTGCACAGGAACTGATAACACTCTGAGCAGGACACTCAGTGAGCCTCTGCCCTGTCACTGAGCATGTTCTGTGCTTCTGTAAATTGCATGTGCTGGTTAAAATATTTTCCAAGAAAAATGAACAAATTCAGTGAAAAGCCCCACAGTTTAGGCCTGCAAATGTGTTATTGTATTTAAGTGAGCAATATGTCACTTCTTTCTGAAATGTCAGGTTTGTTTCCTTGTAGCCCGCAAATTCACAGACAAGCACGAATGGATATCTGTGGAAAATGGCATTGGAACAGTAGGAATCAGCAATTTTGCACAGGTATTGACCCCTCCGCCCTTGCCCAGGTCTGCAATATTTATTTATGCCTATTTGCTCTGTCCTTGCTCTTTGGACATTTACGGGGGTTTTTTATTTTTTTAATTGCATGTGCGACATACTGAACGTGACTTTTTGGACCTGGGTCTGTCACATTATTTGTGATATTTGTGCTACCTCAGCATTCTGATAAGGTCTTAAGAGCTTCAGATTGAACCTGTGGAGAGCTGAACTTGATGAGAGATTACAGTGTTGAGGTCTAAGCTTGAGCAGTTTGTGGCTGTCTGGAGAGGACATCATGTATGTTTTGAGGTCAAATTTCCTTTGAGCACAAATATGGTGAAATCCCTTTGACTAAAGAACAGTTGTGAACAGATGTACAGCATGGCATATAGTTTTTACTCTAGGACAGGAATTCCTTTAGATGTTTTGTGCTCATGCAGGTACTTGATTTGGAATAGTCACGGGCAAATTCTGGCTTGTATGTGAAACTTAAAAAGGAATGGGACAAGCTATCAATAAATGGAATAAATGTTTCTCAGGACAAGCAGCATTTCTTTTAATCTCAAGTTTCTGTTAATAACTCTTAATACTCTCTGGTCTTTTGTGAGATAGGGTACATGTGTCAGGGAAGAGTTGAGCCAATTTTTGTGGTGATAAGGGTCCCAATGAAGTCAGGAGGGGCAAACTGTGCTAACAGCTCTCTGTAGCTGATGCTAAGAAGGTCAGCAGATGTTGTTCCTCATTCTGCCAGAAGAAATCTGCTTTTAAACTGAGCCTGAGGGTTAGTAGCACTGTAATAGGGAAACAATAATTTGGTATTTGGGACATGATAACACAACAGTTTATTCACATTAAGTGTTTACTAAGAAAAAGTAAAAAATATGTAATCCATAAAGAATGAGAACAATATTTAGAGACAGAGAATACTTATATGCAGATTCTAGAGTAACTGTCAGTTCTCTCCTGTATGTAGTTTTGTTAATGTATGCTCTGATGCTTTTGTTTTTCTCTTAAGGAAGCATTAGGAGATGTTGTTTACTGTAGTCTTCCAGAAGTTGGGACAAAATTGAGTAAGCACGGTGAGTTTCAGTTCTAGTTGCTCTTGAAATGATTATTCTACTCATCCCACTCTTCCTTTGCAAAGATAGATTTTCTGAAATAATATTTATGGTTATTAATACCATTATAAAGCTTTTGGATGCAAAATAAATTCAGGTATTTCTACAAGAGATAGCTTTAATTTTGAATAAATATCTTCACAGTTTAAGAAGTGTGTATTTTCTGCTGCTAAGCACAGTCTGACAGTGAGAATTTAAAATTATTAAAATATTTTTTGTGATGATTTTATCTATACTCTGTTTTTAAAATATTTATGCTTTGATCTGAACTTGCAAGTGTTTATTTGTAATTCTCCAGTTATACACTTTGTGAGTTGAATGATGTGAAACTTCTAATTGATATCAAGCTTTAATTTTTCTATGAATATAGAGGCTCAGTAATTTTGAGGTATCAAATATGATCACAGAGGTTTTGCTTGTTAGTGGTGTACAAGTTGTTACATTCTTCATCATTCAATTATGTAACTTTTCATGTTAAAGAAAGTGAACATTAACAGGTAGAAATGAAAAGCCTTTTCTTGTACTAATGTGGAAAGCTGTCTCAGTAGTATATGAAGAAAAGCTTGTCATTATTTTTAGACAATTTTTAAAAAAGAAATAGGGGTTTATGAGGTCAAGTAGAAGGCCTTTTTTCTGCCATCCTTCTTGTGGAATAGATCCCCATCAAACTGTTTTGGCCAAATCTATTACGTTGAATGCTGACTGTTAGACAAGAGGTCTCTCTGTGTAGGATTTTAATTAACCAACTTGTAGTTTTGCTTTATTTGAAGGAATTTAATTTCCATTTAAGTTCTTCCCTTTTCTACCCATTCTGGCCTCAGCCTAATTCCAAGCTTTCCCAGAACAAGTTGTCCTCAGATCCCTTTTCCTGGTGCCTATCTGCTCTTGTGACAGCTCCCTGTTCCTTCAGCCTCTGCCTTGTTTGCTTGTGGCTGAGAGCTGCTCTGGATTAACATTGCTCCAGGCACCATTTCCATAACTCCCTACAAAACAGGAAAAAGGGAAGAGCTGCTGGGTGCCTCCAGTGTGGTGCTTCTGAATACTAATGTGTGTTTTCCAGTGAGTGCAAACATAACACTTGATAGTGTTTCTGAAGGAAAAATGGGATTGCTGATATTGTGGCTTTGTTGGTTTTGTAACCAAATTACAAATAAAAAGGCTTAAAATTTAGATAAAAGACATATTTAAGTCTCTTGCAGCAAGAGCTGGGTGTTGTTCCTTCTAAGTCAGTATCATATGTGCTGTGGGCTTTAGGTAAGGGATTAACCAAATGTAAGGAATTCCTGTCCCTTCTGTAGCAGCCAGCTAGCACAAATTCCCCAGAATTCAAGAGCATGAACATAAAATTTAATAATGCTGATCCTTGTCATAAAGTGGGTGACTTCAATCTGTTTTCTTGCACAAGATCAATACATTTCTTCACTGGTTGGGTCATCACCAGAATGTCTGACTGAACAAATGGAAGTGCTTTGTGTTTCCCCTTAGAAGCATTCAATCATATTCTCTCTTTCAGATGAGTTTGGGGCTTTGGAAAGTGTGAAAGCTGCTAGTGAACTCTACTCCCCTCTCTCAGGAGAAGTGACTGAGATTAATGCTGCCCTTGCAGATAATCCAGGGCTTGTCAATAAATCCTGTTATCAAGATGGTAAGATGTCACTTTTATCTTTGAATAATGAATAATATGTGGATTCTTGCTACTACAAATGGCTCTGCAATTCCTATTCTTTCAGTTTAATGGTGTGGAGACTTAAATGGAATATACTGAATATAGTTCAAGCCTAGTAAAATTTAACATAAAAGCATTATCACAGTGTCATCTTTGAACAGCTGTTTTACAACATCTTGTTTTCAGATGTACACTGTGGCTGAATTTAAATCTATTTGCCTTGACTGCATTTCTGGGTTTTGGATCTTGTAAGAGTTCATGATACTGAGAGGTCAGGTTTCTTTATTCTTTTGGGACAGCATCTCCCTGTGCCGCTGTCATAGCCAACACTAAATTACACAACTGCTCTGACTCAAAAGGTCATTTCTTATGATGAGTTGGTTGGTTGTTAATTTTTTTAAATACTGAAATGTTGTTTTGCTTGCACAAAAGCTTGGCTGATTCTCCAGTGATCCAAGGATGGTTATTCCTGCTGGGAGTGCTTTCCTAAGGCAGTAACATGAATGAATTGTTCTTGTAGGATATTAGCAATTCTTTTTAATTTCCTAACTACAGGTTGGCTTATCAAGATGACTGTGGCAAACCCTGCTGAACTTGATGAACTGATGACTGAAGATGCCTATGAGAAATACATAAAATCCATTGAGGACTGAACTGGAATAATGAAATAAATTCATATAAAATATCTCAGCGTAGTTTGTCATCTATTAAGGAAATATGAATATATAATTTGGCAATTTGAAAAATACCCCTTAAGATCACATATCCAAGACTATAAGTAATTACAGTGATAAATGTGTTTCACATCTGTGCACCTGTGAGGGTGTTTTATTCTGTTGTCTGATTCATGTAACTGCAGATGTTGTCTATAACATTTTGAGAAACAAGATTCACTAGCTAAAATATATAATTCCATAGATTCATTTGACATCAAATTTAGTAACAACAGCCTTAATATGGCAATTTTGTTGTAGGCACATGACCTGTTCTCATGACCTGGACTATAGTTTTCTCTGAAATACTTTTCTATTGCTCCCAAGCCACTGAAAAGCAGTGTCTTCCTAACCTACTCATGTTCTTCTTTCTTAGGGTTGCAAAGATGATACCAAAAAAGAAGCCATATCAACTACCTCTCTGCATGATTTTTATTTCTTTACAGAATTTATTAATCCTTTCCTTTTTTTTTAAACTGTGTAATCAAGTAGTCCTGCTGTGAGGCAGGAGGGATGGGGGCCCTGCCTTCCCCTTTCTGTGCTTTCTTAGTGTGCAAAGCTCCTGCAGTGATTGTTATTTAGGCTGTGTTTTTGTCTAGTAAACACTAAGTCACAAGTAATTAAGGAATTAATTTTAGATCTTTTGCCTGGCAATTGTGGTGATTTCAGCAGAGCAGGTACTTGTGGAAATCCTGTGATCAGCAATGGTTTGACATATCATGTATCCACGTGTGTCTGCATTTCAGATCAAGTAGCCAACTGCTCCAATGACATCATGGGACTCAACCCAAAACTTCCCCTTTGCAAACCAGTGAATTACAGGACCTGATTCCATTAGGCTTAATATTTAGTGAATCCACAAATGAAAACTCAAAGTTGATGTGACATCTTATGGTAAGGTGGAGTTGGGCACACCTGAACTTTAGGAAAACACAATAGTACAGCAGAGTTTTGGTCTAAACTTTTTCCTCACAATTTTAAAATGGTTATTAGCAGCTAAGCACAAAATGGGAACAAACCCCAATGATTTTGGTTGATCTAAGAGGAAGCAGGGGAATGCTTAATTCCTGTAAGATGACTAAAGTAAAATTCATACTGCCTTGAAAGTTCCTTCTTTCTAAAGGGATGTGAATCACTGACCTTCTAAAGTGTGTAAATACACTGCTGGTAATATAGAAACCTTTCTAATACATAAAAAGAAAGTTTTTATGATCTGAATGCATGTCAAAGTAATTGCTTTGGTGGTTTTTGGGTTTAAATCCTAGAAGCAAACCTTTGCTGCACAAGCCACGCATCAAAGCCCTGCCAAGAGAGAATCCACTGTGTATTTGAGATGGTTTCATCTTCTCCACAGGAGTTAAACTGCAAAACGAGTAAGAGGAAGGAGGGAGTTTGACTGTTCCAAAGGAGTTCTAACTTGGCAGTGGCTGATAAACAGAAGGCTCTTGTAAACCTAGTGGAAATGTGTTTTAAAAACTCTCAGTACTTATCCATTATTCACAGCTCCATGTAGTATTTATTGTGACAACATTCAGGGCTCAGAGAGCTGGGTCCTGGCCTCTCTCAAACTCCCTGCCTCAGTTTGTCTGTTACCTCCTGTGCACTTCGGATGGGAAAGAGAAAGTTTGTTTCAAATACAGTAAGTGTAGGCAAATGGAGGCAGGAATGCAGGAAAATGTTTCTATTTGATACTGTTTCTTTCACCATCTTTTTTTCCCACTTGGCTAGAGAGTAACAGGCCCTTCATTCTTCGCCGTGTAACTCGTGATCCTTTTTGATCTCCCCGTAGAGGTTAGTCCAGAGCACTGTAATGCATTTTTATACCATTTTTCCTTAAATGTTTGTATTCTTTTATTTTGATCAACAAAATAGTAATTTCTGTAATGACCTGGTGAAGCTGGGGAACAATAAAAGCTGGCAAACCTGGTCTCTTCTCAAACTTTGCCCATTTAAACTGTATTAGCAGTTTACATACATCAGTGTGGATAAATGACAACTGTCTGGAAAAAGTACCTGAAACAGAATTCAACCTCTTTTTCATGGTGTACATCTGGAAAAGTGATGTTCTGTTGCTTAAAGAGGAGGATCAAGAACATCTCTATCCCTAATTCTTTTAAAATTTTATACAAATTTAAAGTGACTTTTTCCTCTTAAAATGGGAACAATAGTACGTAGGTGCTTTTTTAAAATTATTTTTTCATGTGGTTTATGCTAAGAGCTGTGGCATTCTGCAGTTTAAGACCAAATATGTCTATTGGACCAAATATTTTTATATTTTTTTACAAGTCACTCAACTACCTGAATTATGCTGCCAAAACAATGTGTTCTTCCTTGTTTGATGTTTGCTACCCAAGCAGAGGTCCAAGCATCTCATGACTTCACTAAGTTCAGCAGGAAGCCTCGGGGAGATCAACAGGCACTGTTTGAAGCCAACTGCAAGAGCATGAATGCAGCACTTGCTGACAAGAATCCACAATGAATGTGTTTATCAACACAAAAAAGTGGAGTGACTGTGCTTTACCTTTGGTCTACGACACAATTTTAAATGCTTTTGTATAAATTTTTGGGAAAAATGTCAAACTTGTTCACTAGTGTGTGCTCCTACAGAAAGTTAATAAAGGAAGTGATTTCTTATAAAAATAATCACTTCATCTGTGACCTCTTAAGTCTTGATCCTGAGCTTAAGAACTTAACAATTACAGGGTAATTTATATACATTATAGGTTCAATATAGAGAGATTTGCTTTACAGCAAGTTATAATGCCACAACCAATAATTACATCTCTGTATCTGCTGGGGGTTAATTATATCATCACCTTTCTTTGTGCCAACACTTCCTCACTGTTCCACAAGTACCAACCCTTTTATCTCCCCAATTATCTGACTAATAGAAGCTAAACTTGGAACTAAGTTTTTCAATCCATATTTTGTTTTCCAAGATTTTTTATCAACATCAGTCCCCAAAAGCTTGAATACCTTACATTTTGTCTGGTTTTCAGATCTCTGTGACTCTTGGGCTTGTAATGCATATAAATAGAAATCATGTAATTGTTACTTCTTACTAAAGAGAGACGAAAAAAATCAAGTTTAAAAACTAAAAGAACTAAAATACTTAGCAGTGTTTTGAGAGTGTGAAAGAAGGGCAATGTCAGCTTCACTCTCATTAAATTAGCAGTGAGACAATCTGTTAAGCAGCTCTGATTAGGAGTGCAGCAAATGTCAGTATCCAATGCTTGCCTGAACTGGTGCCTGCAGACAACTGATGTCCTGTGGCTAAGGATCCTCTTTCCTTTTCCTGCAGACTGATAGGCTGGGAATCTAAATTATCCCCCTAGAAATGGTTCCCATCACTGAGTTTTAATCTGCCACACTGACACAGAAAGGACACGACATCCATCTTCAGCCCAGCCGAGAGAATAAACTGAGCTGCAGGAATCAATCACCCTCTGGGTACACGGGGCTTTTCTGCTGCGATGTGGGGAGCTCACACAGCAAAGAGGCAAAGGGAACTGCGCCTCCTCCACTGAATGTTCTGGAGAAGAGAAAGAAAACCTAAGAATATCGCAGAATTATTAAATAAAAAGACTGGTCACCAGTGGAAAAAATGCTTCAGGTCGCAAACGGTGCTCTGACTGAAATGACTGCAATTAAAAATAGGAATTATCGCACAAATTCACCACACGGTGGCACTTGGAACCTTGGAGCCGGGGCAGGGAGCTCCCAGGGCTGCAGGCTCAGACAGCTCCGGGGCCACGCACTCGCCCAGGGCCACTGCAAGAGCAGCAAAAAAAGATGAAAACATCCTGCTCCATTGAAAATGCTCAAAACACACAAACGCATTTCTCATGGCACTGCATGTAACAAAGAAATGAACTTAAACCTCGTTTCATCGTACCCATCGTCGTGTGACTGAACTGATGGGAAACAGCATCCTTGGGGATTCGATTTCCAGGGAACAGGACCTCATGCCTGTAAGGCAATATTAAAACACTCCCGAGCAACGTCCAATCGTTGCAAATTACCACCAAGATACGCTGCAGATGACACAGACAAATTTTGAGAGCAGTTTAGGAGTGTCCTTGATGTAATTTTCTCCACTCTCCCCACACTGCTTGAGACAGTCTAAGAACAGTCCTTGGCAGGAGAATTGACTCTGTGGTATCTGGACTGCTTAGAGTTTGCCCCACAATATTGATGTCTCTCTCTTCCTGACAAAGCACAATTCAGTCACTTCAGACCTAATCCATTTTAATGCAGTACAAGTATCCTACATCCTTTGCTATTAGGCTGTTTCATTTGTCATTTGTTTATAGTGTTTAATTATTTATGATATTGAATGTATTTTACTTAGAGAAGCATTTAAATGCAGGTACAGCATTTGTACCTTTCCCTGACCATGAAAGTCAACCCACAGGACAGGAGGATGAGTCTGCACTTCTCAGGACACAAGACAACTTCTGCTTTCTGCCATCACCTGCCTCCCTTCTTTACTTTGTGGGTCTGGATCAAGAGAAAATAACAGAATTAAGTGTTCTTGGCAACTCCTGGCTGTTCTGAGAAGTCCTCACTTGTGTCACAACTGGTAAGGCAAAGCCAGTGATAAAACTGGTGTAATATCAGCCTTCTACAGCTCCTTTTTCCTGCAGTGTATCACCCTCATCCACAATGATTATTATTATTATCATCAGTAGTAGTACAACTGTCTGAATACTTAACTCCTGTTATTAATAAGACTATCTACAACATGTAATGCTGATTAGTCATCAGATGAATTACCATAGTCATATACAGTCCTATGGAATAGTGAAATAAAAGAAAAATTAATCCAAGAACAATGTAAAACTAATTTATAATCTTCACTCAGAACTGTAATCTCATTACTTCAGGACCATTCAAGTGTAACAGCAGTTTTAAATTCAAAGCATATTCCTTACCAAAAACTAATCTAAATTAATGTAGTCTAATATTTATGTGATGGTACCTCAAGAAAACAATTCTGGATTCTGTAATTTATGTGGGCTAAGAGTTCATTTTTCCTTGAACAGAAAGATTAGATGAACGTTAAATCATGAAAAATTCCCTCTGGGGGGAAAAAAAAAATCTAGGGCTAATATTAATTACTCCACCCTTCCAAAGAAATGCATGCACAAAAAAAAAATATTATTAATGAGACAGCTAGGCAGAAGTTTCTGAAAGTAGATAGAAAAATAAGTTGTACCAATTACATGAGAACAAACACAGAACATTTTTTCTCCTTGTGGCTATATGGCTTTTATCTGTATTATAAAAAAGGCTTAAAAAGTGTTAATTAAAGAAAAGCTGAAAACTGTTCTTGGCATTGCAGGAGAAAATGCTGAGTACACTAGAAGACTGAATAACAGCACATTGTGACAATTCAAGAAACACATATTTTAAAGTAGACAATGAACTGAGAAAGAATATTTAGAAGAGTGCTTGGGATTATTTAGCTGATACAGGGACAGCCTCAGCTCTGCAGTTCAGGCAGCTCTTCCTCCACCACCGAGTGCTAAAATGGAGCTGAAATGGTGCTATTGAAACAAGACAATAAAAACAGCCACACACATTTACATCCCATCCCATGTCCTCACCAGAACTCCTCCTGCAGCTTCCACAGAGAACACTCAGTGGAGACACCCTCAGGACAGGCTGGCTGGGAAATGTGTCCCAAATATCAGATATTTGTCTCAGATTTGCAGGTACATCCCAACATGCACGGTGGAGGTTTTGGAACATCATTGCTTCAGATCCTCAACAAAAAAGACATCATGGTTTGTTGGTTGAATAAAAAAAAAGAGTTTATAGTCACCACATGCTCATGATTTGACTCATTAATCTTTAATGGCAGCTAGAAGCTACAGGTTTATAAATATCTTTTTTCATAATTGTGACAAGCAGTGACTAGATGCAGGTTTGGTGGAAAATTTTCTGCAATACTGTAAGGCTAGGTAAATTACAAGGCATTATTAGAAAATGTTGATTTTGACTTTTGGTGATATTACATTGACTTTTACAAACATTAGAAACAAACATTATTTGGTGAAGTATAAACATTGCAGAAGACACTACAACTAAAAGTAATTTACTAGTCAAGTACAGAGTTAAGTAACAATTTTTTTTTTCCAGAATGAATTCACAGTAAATCAAAGAAACAGTAATAAAAACCTGCATGTTGAAGAACACTCTCTTCAACAGACAGAAACTTTGTGTAATGCTACAAGGGAGGAGTTGGGTTTGTCCAAACCTCTCCAAGAACAGTAATCTGTCACAGCCATTTTCCTGCAGTGCAACCTGGATTTGTGTCTAGATGTTGGCAGGTTTTGCACCCAGGGTGCCCCATGAATGAGGCACAGGAGGTTCACAAACATTTTTTATACCACAGTTCAGAAGCTTGACACACGAATAATCCCAGCCAATTTTAGTTTGACTACTTTTGATCAGCTAAAACCACATTTATTAGCTCTTTGCGTTTAAAAGTGTAGCACAATTTGGCTTTTTGTTTTAAGATACAGAAATACAAAAATTTTAAAACTCACAACAGTAACACAACTTTTGTCCTAGAAGGTGGTAAGTGTAATGTGTGAGACTTGGTTATGCAATGCTATGAAATATTGTCTTGTTATTGTTATTCAGAGGAGCTTCTTATGATTTAGTGAAGTCAGGTTGGACAAAAAAGAGCCTAAAGTTGGACAAAAAAGAGCCTAAAGTTGTAACACCACTTAAGACACACAGTTTCCTTAATGACACTTGAAACAGAGTATTCTATACATAACACACTGATACATGAACTACACCAATCAAGTTAATCCCTATAAAAACAGGTGCACCATAGAATTGCATAGAAAGAAATCCCTGGCATTAATAGCTTGCACTGGAGACTAGGACTTTCTCCCTGCCTTTCTAGATCAAAGCACGTATGTTTTTTTAAAAAGCACATCTCATACTTGACATTATTCTTAGCTATATTCTTTGGAATCACTAGTGCATATGTAATTTCAAGCAATTTTTATACTTCATGCTATTGTTTAATATCTAAAAAATGAAAATTGCAAGGAAAAAATTTCCTTGCCTTCCCCTCCAAAAATCTAATATAAAATAATCTTCCTATGTAGCATAAAAGTAATAACCAAATCTTTCCTCAACAGCAGAGGCCTCAAGCAAAAGCCAGAGTGAAGAGGAATATTCACACAAGATGGGGAAACCCAGGGTCAAGAATCTTTTCTGTGAGGGTATTTTAAAAGAGTATTTGTAGGTTGGATAAAGAAAATTCAAAGCAATAACCAATGGTTTTATAGCTCAGTATCCACTTTGCTCATGGAAGACCTACATTCAGGCCCATACACAGATGTAAGGAAATACTCTTATCACTGCTTCATTTTAGGGCAATTCTCTCCTATCAGCTGAACCTGAGAAAACCTTCACTGAAACACGTGTGTTTCCCTGAACACGTTTAATTTTGAAATACACCACTGTCTTCCATTTTAAACAAAATACAAATCAGCTCTACATAAGGCCAGTGGGCTTTGTTTCACAGCAATATTGACTATATTTACTTCTTGCCTTGAACTACTTATGTTGGTAAATCCTTAATTTCAGTGCTCAAAATATTTCCATTCCATTAATAATCCTTCCATTTACTCCAAGCATGTGCACGTGGAGCACCTACAGGAAACAGAATTACTGAGGATTTGCCAAAAAGCCATGCAGAATAGCTGGAAGGTAAAAGTAGTTTTAGCTAGCACTGAGCACTTTTGTTTAATGATACACACCCTGCAGACAGATTAAATCCATCAAAAAACTTTAACAATATGCATTATGCAGCATCAGATAAGTAAAAGTTGAAAAGGCCAGGTCTCCACAAACAGATTTAATAGAAAACTAGAACTTCTGGCTTCAGAGAATATATATTTAGAATATTTGTGCAAGAGGTGAATATATACAACAAATATATTCTGTTATCTGTATATTCTGTTAACTATAATCACAATTGGTTTCTTTTTTACCTAACTAGATAAATGTAGAGGTGTACCAGGAAGACATATTTCTGGCTGACATTTCTTTCACTGTAATATTGGAAAATATTATCAAATCCTTCTGGCTGCTATTTCTGGCACAGCTAAAAATGTGTCAGGAATTAGGATTATTGTATTATTGTACAAATTTCATTTTAATGACAAGTTCATTATTGGACGTGTGGTGGGAGAGCTAAGGAACACATGAGTTTTATTTCTAGGAAATGCTGAAAGGCACATAAAAAATTGAATATATGATATATTAAAAAAATCAGATTTTGAGTATTTCTGCAGGTTACTTTACATTAAAATTAGCAGCTGCTTGCCTGTAGGCATTATGGAAAAAAAAATTCCACATATCTGTAAAGGGATGATGCTCATGCATGAACAGATATTTGTTCATTCAAGTGATATATTTACCCCTCACATCTGCTGAAACAACTGAGTGTGCACTTACTCTGTTGTCTACTGAGATACTGAGGCCCACACATTCACATCAAAAAGTTACTTGCAAATGATAAAAAGAGAAAAAAAAATTACCTGAAATTATGTACATTTAGTGAAAGTAAGTACAACACCTTCAGATGCTGATTTTATGCTACTAAATAATATGTTTAGCTAGCTGAAATTCCATTTATGGTAACTTAATTGTTCTTATTTGCTTTAGGATTTCTAATCATTAGGGTAAATCTCCAAAATATTGCCACAGAAGGCATAGAATCACATGCAAACCCCCTTCCAGTTCAGTGTGAAGCAGCAAACATCCATGTCTATCAGACATACAGTATAACTGGACTTGATGGATAAATAAGCATTACAGAGCCCATGAAACAACATGGCACATTTCAGAAAGCTACAACTTTGCACCATAAATGACAGACACATTTTTACACCTGCAGAGACATAAGCAGTGAATAATTCACTTACAAGTCAAGTACACGACCTAAGGATTATTACCTTGCCTAAACCATTCTGGGATCACTTGGAAAGGGAGGTGGTATGGACCCAATCCATGCATATAAAACCATTTTTTCCAGAAACAGGTTGGCTTAGAAAATTTTCAAATATTTAACTTTGCTTGTGAAAGTTTTTTCTTGAACAATATTCTTTAGAAATACAATTTTAAAAAGATGTTTTGCTCAAGATCCCAATAAAATAATTGATGTCCTGTCAACTTGAAAACGACCCCCTTCAACACAGGATTTTTCCTCAAAGCCACTGTTTATGTATTATATAATTATCATTTGACATTTCTATTTTGTCTCCACTTATCACAGTGCTTCTAGCAAATATTAGATGGAATAGATGGGCTCAGATTGAAATCTAATGCAATGAAAACTACATGAATGCTGCCAGTGGAAAAATACTCCCAGCCATTGACCTGAACATGTGTCTGGAAATTTGAATAAACCTTTATCAGAAATAAATTCATGCAACAAAAGTGCAAACGTGACATCAAAGTAGTGCAGCTTTGGCATATGCTACTGAGAATTTCTATGAAAACATCTCAATCTCCTTCCACAGACTTCATCAATAGCATTCTCTGGTCAAAGCTGGCTGGGTGCAGCCTTCCCTTTCCAGGCACTACAATGGACCTGTCTCTAAACCTTCTACAAGATCAAGTCTTCTACTGGACTTGCACGTGTCTCATCAATAATCTCTGATCAAGCCCATAAAGTTACTCACAAAATTTAGGTGAAGGTCAGGATTAACTGCTTGGAAGCTCAAGAGACTGTTCTGCAAAACACTCTCCTGGTATGCTACAACTTCAGAAGTTTGAATATTCAGATTTGTGTTTGGCAAAGGTGGCCATAAATAAAAGAACAATAGTATCTGAACAGTATTATAAAGCTATAGCCCAATTCTGACTGCAAAATTCCAACCAAGAACAACAGTAAGTTCACCTAAGTCATGATCAAAAATTAAGTGAAATACAACAACCTCCTTGTGCACTCGATGCAGGTGCATCCACTTAGGTAATCCAAATTGAAAGTGTTTAAGCTACAGGTGCTAGAAGGAAATTTTAAAACTTTTTTAGAGACTTAGAGAATTTTTAGAGACCTACATATGCTGCATAAATCAAACGACAATGCGAACTGCTTAAATCAAACAACAATGAAAACTGCTAATTGCTGAAAATAATTTTGGAATACTAGAATTGCTCAGTGTTAAAAATGTTTTTTAGTGCTGTCCATGTTTTTTAAAGCCATTGAAACAATCAACAGAAAATCCTGTTAAAACTTCATAAGCAAAGTTGGAGCATCAGTTGATCTAAAATGCATAGAAATGACATTTTTTCTCCAAGTATTTTCATTAGTCCACATAACTGCTGTTGATTCACTCTGCCAGTTAAAAAGGCCAAGCTTTGGAAAGCTACAACACATAAATAAATGATGGTTTGCTATATTTCTACCAGATTTCAAAGTGCTTTCAAATGGAGACAAGTCCTTTTCCTTCTCTCCAGCATTAAGGCTCTTATAAAAAGTAAAGTTCAACTAAAAGACACTTGGGCTTGCTTTACCAAATACACCACTTAATATGTTTTAATCATGAACATTTAAAGACCCTAGTTGTGCAATTCTAGCTTTATAAATGTGTTCTAGTAACTTACAGGATTACTGTATTACAAGATGAGGACCTTAATATACTAAAATGTGAAATACTTAGTAGATGCTGACAGAGTATTTCTATTAAATTTGGTTTCATTAAAAGCACAGGGATTAGAACACTGACTGGGAAATTAAAACCAAGCTACCAACACTACAGAAAGCAGTCTTGCTATTACTTCCACTAAATCAGAACCAGTAATCTACAGAAATGAAATTAAATACTCTTATCCCATTGAGTTTCCAGATCCTCTTTTTTCCCCCCCAAATTTATAAGTTTAATTATTCTGACTGAATCAGACCCTCAGGAGACAAAACTGCTCTCAATTCTCACCAGAATCAAAAGGTTCTGTGAGAGCTCATTACTCAAGACATTACTCAAGCTTCTTGGGACACTTAACCCTTCCAAGAAAGACAAAAATGCTGTTTTAAGAATTGCATTTCATCCTGAAACAACCTACAGAAAATTCAAAACCTAAAAGCCTGATCTTACAGCCCTTCACAACCAGAAAATCACACTGACATGGTTTTACCATCTCATTAGTTATATTTGCAGAGGCCCCTCTCCAGCAAACACATACATGCCTCAATCCTGGAAAACTAGAACCCAGATTTGGCACCAGCACAACCTGCATTCAGCTGAACTCCTGAAAAAGCATGTTTAAAAAGGAAAATGCTTTGTTTAGTGCTAATATAATTTAAAACATACCTTTGAAGGCAGAAGTCAGTATGCTGTGTAATTTTGATTGGTATACTTTTTATATGGCAAGATAGAACTTTCTTTGATTTCTCTGATTAAACCTCACCAGTTTTGTGAAATCCATCACTTACCAAAATTATTATGAAGAATTTGGAGCAGGAAATTCAGAAAACAGGCTCCTGCACTGATACTGTTTAATTAAACTGTTAACAGGAATAAAAATGAAGGTGTTGCTCATGATGCAGACCAGAATTACGGATTCAGCTCTTGTCGTCTCTTGTTCTTTTGGTGCAATTCCACGACTTTCCTGCTGACCTGAACACAAGCAGCTCTGTGGGACCAATCCTACTGAAACAAACACCAGATCCTGACAAACTTTTCGATCAACATACCACACGAATTCTAACCAAAGCACTTTCTTTTAAAAATCCTTCAGTGAGTTGTGTTTCAAATAGGAAAAAAACAGCATCACATCCTTTCTAACTATGATTAAACACCCGAAACAGGGTTCAAAAGTAAAAAAAGAAAACCTTTGCTTTAAATCCAACACTTCCACTGCATAACGAAACACAGCTACGCCTTGGGGCATCCATACTTTTGTCTTTTTGGGTTCAAAACGAATCTGTCCCTTAGCCTGCACTGTCAGGCCCTTGACCCCGCGGGAGAAGTAGCACGAGCGGGTCAGCGAGGCGCTGAGGGCGGACCCAGCCCCTCGCCGGAGCCGGGCTTTGCTTGAGCTGGATTAGGCAAATAGGAGGGAGGGATGCCCTGTGGCAGCGCCTTCCGTGTAACCTGCTGAGGTGACAGCAGCTCGGCCTGACCTCCGGCGCCAGGAGGATGTGCACTCACCTGTGCGGATCCCGGTCCTCACCGGCAAATCCCGCACACTCCCGGCCCCGGTCACCGGAGCCCGGCCGGCAGCCGCCGCTTTGGTGGAAGCCACAGTGCTGGGACGCTGAGGGGAACCCGCGCCCGGCCTCCCTGGCCACACCCCGCGAGCGCCTGGGAGGCGAGCCAGGGTTCCCCCCGGCAAATCCCGCTAGTGACACAGAAAACACAAATTACCCCTCTGTAAACAGAACTCGGGAAAACTCCTCCGGGCGGCCCGCGGGGAGGCGGCGGGGCCGGCGCCGAGGGGAGCTCGCCGAGCGCCCGTGAGGGGTCCCCCGACCCTGCGCGGGCTCCGCGCTCCGCCGTTTCAGATGAAGTGGATCCAGGCAGAGCTGTCGGGGTCCTGCGGGAGCCCTGCGGCGGGCGGGACGCGCTGCCGGGCCCGCAGCCGGTAGTTCTTGCCCTCGTTGTTGTCCCAGTATTCGGCGCCGGCGACGCGGTAGCGGACGGCGAACTCCAGCATGGTCTCGGCGGCGGCGGCGGCGCCCAGGGGCAGCAGGAAGGCGAAGCGGTCGGTGATGCCGTCGGCCGGCGCGGGCGGCTGGTACGTGGCGGCAGCCTCGGCGCAGCTGGCCCAGCCATTGAGCGTGTAGCGCACCGACACGACCTTCTCGTAGGCAAGGTTGAGGACGCGCACGGCCCCGCGCAGCCCCGCCGGCTCTGCCCGCACCCACTCCAGCCTCACCTTGTGCTGCCGCACCCGCTCCGCGAAGCCGGGGCTGGCGCCGGGCTGCGGCGGGAACAGCGGCTCCAGCAGCGGCGGCGGCCCGAACAGCACCGGCTCCAGGTCGCCCAGCGCCGGAGGCTTCCTAGTCTTGAGGAGGTCGGCGGGGCGCGGCGTCGGCGGCGCGGGCAGCGGCACCCGCGGCAGGTCGGCCTCGCAGAAGAGGTGCACGGAGGTGAGCTCCAGCCCCAGCGAGTCGGCGAACCGCACGGTCTTGCGGCGCGACGGGCTCTGCTGCAGCGCGGGGCGCAGGCTGCGGTCGCCGGGCGTGGGCAGCGACTTGGCGCGGCGGCGCTGCGTGGGGCTGGGGGGCACGGCGGGCAGCGTGGGCTCCCGGCCGCGGGTCTGCGGCGGCTTCTCGCTCGCCGCTTCCCGCACCACGGGCGTGGGGGCGGCATCGCCGTCGGGGCTGCAGCCCGCCCTGCACTGCTCGGCCAGGCTGCCATAGAGGCAGGCGCTGCAGCTGAAGTTGCGCGGCAGGTAGAGCCGGGGCGGCGGCCCGGGCACCGAGCTGTGCAGCGAGCCCGCCTTATCCATGGGTTGCCGGCGGGAGCGGCGGCGGTGCCGGCGGCCGGCGCGGCACTCGGGGCTCCTCCTCTCGGACCGCGGCGTGCGGATGGCGAGGCGGTTTTAGCGCCCGGTCCGCGGGCTCTGTCTCCCGCCCGGACCCAGCGGGATGCCCTCGGCGCTGTCCAGGTCGCGGGCGGCCCCGGGGGATGCCGGCGGGTGCATGTGTGCGGGGGTGGCGGCGGGACCGCGGCGCTCTGGCTGCTGCCGCTGGTGACGTGCCGCGGTCAGGCAGCGACACACGCCCCGGGCCATCCTTCCTTCCCCATGCCTCCCACCCGCCCCAGTGCCCGCCTCGGTCTCGGCCTCGCCACGGTCCCTAGCTACACCCTCGGTTCCTCCTTCCCGCTCTCCCCACTACCGCGGCTACGCCGTCCCTCTCCTCCTCCTCCTCCGCCTCCTCCTCTCCTCGCTCTGTTCTGGGTCTTTCCTCGAGGAGCTCATCCAAAAAGAGGAGGCGGCAGGGATTCCCCAGTGGAAGCATTAAAATTCATAGCGGTGCTCTCGCTCGTCCGATCCCGTTACAGAAATAGCTGCGAGAGGAAGAGGCAAAGCCGGGCTCGGGAAGATTACACCGGCCGATAAGAAACAGCTGGCTTGCAAGCTGGATCTCACAGTGTACATTTAAAGGAAGAAATCCAGCTGATCTGCTGTAATGCGTTTACAGTACACCTGCCGCAGTCCTGCCAGGCGTCTCCATCGAGGGTAAAAGGAGCTCCGGCCGAAACACGGGGGGATGATCGTGTGATACATAAACCGCGCTGTCTCTTGTCAGAAGAGTATCTGAAAATTGCTGAGCAATATTCAAATAAATTACATTTTAATGACAGACTCTGGTGTAGCCGGTTCAAGGAGCTAAACCACCACTTTAGTAAGCCGCTTCATTCCAGACTTTCCGTAATCTGGGACTCATTTTTAATTAGTAAATGGCATTAAAAACAATGATCCTACCATCCTGCCAGAGCCTGAGCCTGAACTGTGTTGACACGTGATTCTGATTTAGCTTCTGAGCAGGAGCTTTTTACACCTCTAGCATTTTATCTGCAGCACTTGCTGTTCCTTTGACAGTCTAGGCAGTGGAAATGCGGCTGATAAGATTAAGAATAGGACAAGTAAACCTGATAAGGACTACAAGTAAAAAAAAAAAAAAAGCCACCAGAACACAGGGAAAAGTTACCCACTGTCTCATATTAGAACAATCACCTTTAATTCCTTCACTAATAAGTATGAAAATAATTCCTAGATTTTGCTGTTGGCTTTCAAATCTTTTTAACGACAGATGATTCATAAGTAGAGAAAATTATGCCCATTGATATTAAATTTGACACCATTATGTTTCATTGTGCCACTGTCTCACATCTGCAGCCTGATTACAGGTTTCGAAAAATCAAATAGTAACAACATAAATGAGTACATCTGAATTCATTAGCGCAGGATCTTTAAATTGTCCTTTAACGCACACCATGGGAAAGATTTTTTTGGGTCTTTTTCCTGTGTCTCCCTCACAGAAATGAGTATTTTAGTAAAACAGCATGAACTCATGTCTGGTTTTCTTCTACTCATGTTAATATAGGGGAGAACAAGAACAGATTCAAATAATTGTTCAAATAGGTTTTAAGGCTACATCCTTTTGAATGATTTTTTCCATAATTTCTCTCTGTCATAATGAACATTTTCTAGTGAACTAACACTTAGTTTTGCTGATGTTCATTTCACTTAAAATCAAGTAAAGAGAACCTTATTTTTTACATCAATATGCAAAGTCTTTGCATTTTTAAACCATTGTGAAACTATCAGCACTAATAAGCTAAAGTGGTTTAAGCCAAATGACACATTCAGTCAGGTCTGGATGTTTTTGTGGTATACCTGGGAACACAACTTCAGAGTAATTTAGCTTCTGCTGTACTTTACACAATTGGGGTACCTTTGTAAAGTTTCACTTCCCCTCTTCTGGTAATGTTAGCTGCCCAACTTTTTCTTATCATAAACTTGTGTAATACTATTGCTTTTTGGCTTTCTCAGGTCTCCTCTTTCCTTCCACAACCATGGTATTTCATGGAACCAAAAACCTCAATTCCCTTCTTCTCTGGTGATTGCAGGTGAGGTAGTTCATGTAACTGAGTTGAAAATACAGATTCCTCCAAAGCAGTAAGCAAAAAAAAAAAAAAAAATAGTATAAAACCCGAGAAATCACAGTGAAAAGAAAGAAAAACAAACCTAAACCAACACAATAAGCTTTGGACTAGCCAGGTCAAGGAAACATGAGATGCAGGGGCACCTCAGTCTCAAGCACTGCCACTAAGTAAACACCACCAGAATTCTCACAATGGTATTTCTCACTTTCTTCTCTCAATCCAAACATTCCCAGCAAGTCTCACTGAATCTGAGGATGCTGCTGCTTTCTTTTTACTCTTGCTCACTTGCCAAGTGTGCCATGGGAACTCTCACCCACGCCTTTCACTTCTGAGGATGTCCTTACTACCAGGCTGATCTGCCCCCTCTGATGAATTTTAAGACAGATGCAGTAAATTAAAGTCTTGAGCACTGAAATTTAACAAATATACACACAGACATTCCCTCAAATAGCCTGCAGCCTTGTGCATCCTTCTGTGATGTGGAAACTGGTTTGAGTTAATGATGGGAAGCATCAGGCACCATTTGTAAAAGGAAATTTAAAAAGAAATTTTGGGTTTGCCTACTATAAATATTTGTATACAGCAAATGCTGAAATCCTTAGAGGCAAGTAAGCACTACCACACACAGAAACTATGGTTTAATGTATGCAGTAGTAGGCAGCCATCCACCACCCCCTCTCGATCTTAATTTAGTTCACAAAATATTCAACACTGAAGTTTCAAAGCCTAATCTGTCTCTGCTTTTACAGCACTATGATAAGGACATTTTCCAAGACTCTTTTCTAAATAATACTGTCAAAACCAAGCTGATACAGAAATCATTAGTACTGCCCTAGCTACCCCCTTTAAAAGAAATACCTATTATTTTTTTGCTGAGAAGTAGTATTTTTTTGACAAGATAATTTTGAAGGTGCCAGCACTAATGGAGACAGCATCCTGTAAATTCTAGAGCTATGCAGGTTTGCTCTATTACAGGGCAAGAAGAACAGAAGGTCTTAAATTGAAATTAGTGTCGACAGCCTTAGGAAATGGTGCTCAGGCATTGTTTTCATTCCTCCAGATTCCTCTCCCTCTGCAGATTTAAATAGCATGGTCACAGGATAAAGGTTTGTCCTAATTAACATTGTCCTAGTAACATTTTGTTGACCTGTCTCTGCATCTTCCAGCTGATGTCAAAATTTTTAAAGACAGCCTCTTGTTTGCCTGTGTGAGCTGAGTGTCCCTGACATTTCTGCCATGCCAAAGTGCATTTAAAATCTGTCTGATGCTTGAGAATTTCCAGCTAAATGAACAGAGATGTTTGGTCCCGTTTTGTTAAAAGATTTGCAAAGAAAAAGACAGAACTGTAGCAGAAAGTGAACGGGGAGCTTTCTTCTGCTGCATTTATTGATTGTCTCGAGTCCAGGTAATCTAGGAGAAAGCAAACACCGGTGCTGGGGAGCATTAGGCAGAACCACGATGGAACCATTAATAGGGCAGAGTGTCTGAGTGCTGGGGCTTATCCAAAGTGGCCCCTGTCACATGTCCACTTTAACTTTCCAGAGCAGGTTTATATTTAGCAATGAGAATTGCAGGCAGATAAAATGGATGTAAAGGCGAAGTGCATTACGGTTACAGCAGCTTTGGAGATGAAGTTGTGACTCAGTACATGAACTGTAAAGGTCAACTTCTACTCTCATTTGTGCAGCTCCCCCGAAGCTGATGAACTCTGTAGGTGTTACATGAGAATATCACCCCTGAGTTTAATAATCTTATGTGACTACATGAATGTGACGACGGTATTTACACTGGCAGTCTGTAAGCCTTGCCTGATACAGCTGTTCTGCATGCTTCTACTTTAAAAATACCTTCCCACACTGATGATTAACTCAGACTTTATTTATTTCTCCAAGAAAATATCTTAGTCACATCTCAATAAGTGCCAGATTAAAATTAGATAGTGTGCTTGAGGTGTGTGTGTGTATATATATATATGTATGTATGTAAAAAATTAGGTATTCTGTAAAAGAACAATGGTATTGATTTCTGTATCAAATATTATCTTTACCAACCAGGTTATGCAGTCTTTATTTATTAAGGTGAAAATTCTTTGATTCATAGAGTTATATCAAGGATATTTGATGTCAAACAATGACCAGTATAAATTAAATGATCAGAGTAAATTCCAGCAGGCTGAAAGTTCTGCTAAACAAGATGTGACACTTGGAAAGGGTGTTTTGTGCTTGAGTATTCATTTCTAGGGTTTTGGTTTTGTTTTGTTGTTGTCTCTTTTTTTTTAAGTATTGGGATCCAAATGAAGACATGGCATTAACAAGAAAACAGAATTTTAAGAGTTTACCTATGTTCATGACCTTGTGAATCCGCCTTAGAGCATGATGATGCTCACATACAATTTTATTAACTAAGCATTAACTGTCTGTTCACTCTTGAGTGGCTTAAGACTTTTGGAGAGAGGAAAAAAAAGCTAAAAAAAAAGAAAAAAAAAAGAAAAAAGGAAAAAAAAGAGAAGCCCAGTTAAGACAGTGAAAAAGAAAAAATACCCTAACATATACATCACATTTCTGGAGAAAATGGTAAGGAGCACTTGTTTTTCTTATATAAATAATTCTGCACTTTTTAGAAGGATGGAATTTTCTTAACATAGATTAAGTAACAGCAAGCAGGTTTGGGACTCTTTCAGTCCTAGAACTTTTAACACAACTGTTCGTGCAAGTATCTGAAAAATGCACTGAGGGATGTCCCCAATCCCAACTTCTGGTAAGAGTCCTTGTGACTCCATCTTCCTGCCATGCTGTAAAATAACCACAGGGCTTTCTATCAACTGCAAACTGTCTCAGTAGCACTAGTTCATGACTTAATATAGCCAAAAATAAGCTTGTTGCATAGTTTGGTTTTTTTTTTTTTTTTTCCCACGGCTAGATCTAATAGACCATTTTCTTCCCTTCTTTGTACCTTTGCCCCTATGGTAAAATATTTTCTAATCTGTTTTCCATATTTAGATATAAAATGCAACCTCTACAAAACAAGCATCCTTCAGAAATAGCCCCAAGATAAAGAAATTCATATATACTTGTTTCTGTTGCATTTCCCACTAAATAGAAAATGCATATATATATATCTATATATATATATATCTAGCTGTGAAACTATGAACATTTTTCAAAGTCCAGAAGGAGATAATTTCTTCCATTCAGACAACTGAAAATAATGCTGCTTCAGTGAGAGAGCTGAAAAATGAATGCATTACCAATTAAAAATGAAGACAAAGATGTTTGTTATACTAATTTTAAGTTGCAGTCATTGCAGACAAACAGTGTTTTAGGACTACATGAAAGAAAAAAAGTTGCAGGGAAAACTATAAACATTATTTCCATGTTTTCCAGTGTTTCATGCCAGGTAAGAGTTTTGCTGTGTTTTTTGAAACTGTCAAATCAGACAGATTAGACAGAGGTTTTACTACAACTTGATACAAGAACACAGACTACACTCACAGATTATTCTACAAGACCTTCAGCAGAAGGCCAGAAAAGCTGCTGACTAAAGACCTAGAACACAAAGAAACAAATACACAACACTTCAGCCATCATAATCAAGTTATGTGCCTTTGAATACACTGGGTTCTTCCAGCAGAGGAAACAGCAGCTTCTTGTTTTTGTGTTAAGTTCTCTCAAGAACAACACCATTCCTGTTCAAGGAAAGGAAATAAAGTTACAGGCTGGATCAGTCAGAAGTGCTTCCTCCATTCCAGGTGCCAAAACAAAACAAGTGAATTGCTGACAACAATGTAATAATGCAATGATGGAACACCTGAAAGTTAAATCAACATTTTTCTCCTATTGTTTTAGGTCCAAACATCCAAAGGACTGATTCATGGTCAAATCCTGGAGCCAGAAAGAAAATCAGCCTCTGACTGCATTGTTCTGATGGAAAACGATCAGCTTGCCAGCATGCAGTTTCTTCAAGTAAAAGAAATTCAGGAATTAAACACAAACCAGTCACGAACAATTTCATTGCCAGCAAAATCCTCAGCAACAGCAGGCAAGAAAGTAGTTTGAAAATACATGGGGCTTCCTTATCTCTGAACAGCCACTTTCTTCTCAGTCTGTTCACAATCAAGAGTTAGCTTTTCCTGCCTTTCGGACTGTCTACTTTGTGAAAGTTTCCAGAGGTGCAGTCTGTCAAAATATCTGACTTCTGCCTGTAAGTGAAATCCATTCTGAATGATGAAAAGCCTGAAATAACAGCCTAATCTAAAGCAGAACCATCCCTATGATGGGAATATGGCTGTTACTTCTAGAAGAATCTTACACATCTGACTATTCCATGATTTTAAACGCTCTGAACAGAAATTTAGTTTCTAGATATTTATGACATCCTTCCCTCCATATATACCTCCCTTTCCCCTCTGGAAATACCTGAATGCTGCTGTTTGCAAATGCTTACCTCAGACTGTGATGGGGCTGAACACAGCAGTCTCCTGCTGTCCATGAGGGAATGCTTCATTCCTGACTACAGCTGAGGGAACAGTGCAGATCAACCTTCAGTCACGAGGCTTCTGCTCATTCACCTCCTCTGAATCACACATGCAAGATTTACAGGTAACAACAAAAATTAGCATTTTATATCCTTCAACTTACAGAAAATGGTGGGATCATCACTAAGCATGGGAACTGTTCAGGAAGAAAAAGGACAGAGTATGAGACATACTCAAATTAAGCCACTCTAGGGTATGGGTCTTTTTTAGTATTTACAGTAGAAAAAATATTTTCTCAGTTAAATAAAATGCATTACAAAATAATAAGGCATTAGAATAGAATACTCTGAAAACCAACAATGAATTTCTACTTGGAATTTCTACAGCACTAGAGATTTTAAAAGCTACAGGAGGGGTGGATGGTAAGGTTGAGGAAGAAAGCAAAGTAACCCTGTCCTGAGAGTCTGCTGTAGAGGTGAGGCATCTGCCACAGAGCTGGAACTGCAGAGGTTCTCATTCCACTGCACGTACAAGGTAAAGGTTACATTTTGTGCTGACAAGAAGTTTGAGACAGAACCTTTTTGCACCTCCAGAGATCAAGAACTGACATTGTAAGATACCTTTTGAAAGCTTTTGAGTTGGTAGAGATTTTGTAAACAAAAACTAGGATGTTCAGGAGCAATGGGTGGAACTTGCCAATAGGCACTGGATCCCCCACCCAGGCCTCTGCAGGAAGAGGTCATGGCCATTAAAACAGAAGGCAAAATACGATTGAAGTTAACTTTATTCCAAAATATGTATAATTTACAGGACTGAATAAGTGCTTCATTTGTGAACAAAACATTTCAATACTTGTGAATAACTTACTAGTAGTAGCTTAGTGTAACACTTCAGTTTCCAACAGAGGGAAATATGAAACAGTATTTTGGCACAAGGTTTTCTCTGCATGCAATAATATAATTACAAGTTTCACAGTTGCTAGGACAACATTCCTTCTTTGGGATTGTCACTTGTAAAACAGGTCTAAGAAATGAATGCTTGATTCTGTCTGGTCACTGCAAGTTTACCGGCTTAAATAGCAAGAATTAAACATGAACATCCTTTGAAAACTAGATTTGTCCACTGAATAAAAAAGTCCCACCAGTAATGAAAAGAAAAATATTTTAAGGACATTTCTCAGCCTTGCTGAGATAACTCACATGCTTTGGGAAAGACTCACCCATGAGATTTATTACTCATTCATTCCAAATAATTACAAATTTAAATGAGATTATAATCAGGTGTTGAAGTCTTTCAGCTGTAAAGATATGGCCATCTTTCATACCTAGCTTTATCACAGATGCACTTGCAAATGGCTGCAGATAGAGGTACTGTCAATCTAGCTCTGCATGCAGATGCTTGAAGCATGTAAAGCACTAGATGCTGCGAAATGTAGAGCTGCCATCACCACAAGTCATCTATTATATTCCATAGCTAGTTGCTGCAGGTACTGTAAAGCCAGCATATGAAAAATGGTCACAAGTAAAGGGACTTCTGTTATTTAACTCAGTAGGTCCTTGAGGCGTTTCCACCATTTCAGGCTGTCTGGTTACCTTTTCAGTGAAGAGTCACACAAACACAAACATTCCCCCACCCTGACTGTGGGGCTGAGCACTGAGTTCTGTTCATTGCACAGCAATGGCACTTGAAACAAGAGAATTCAGTCATGCTCTAAGCAGCAAGTCCTTCTTGCACATATTTAAATTCACATCAACTTGTAAAAATCAACAACAAAAGAAACAGAAGATGCACAATTGCATGGTTTGCTACCATTAAACAGCTATATCCTCACAGTGTTCCTGTTACCAATGGCAGCCTGGTTACAGGAGGCACATCCTACCAGGACACAAGCATAGCAGCACCTTAAACCAAACAGGAATAGAAAAGCTTGCAAGGCCCAGAATATTACCAATAGTTTGGTGTGAATGTATTTGGAACAGTAAATGGTACATTAAGATCATGTTTGAAAAATCAGCACATGTCAAAAATATATTAAAGCAACGGAAGCTGTACAACCTTAATGATAAAGGCAAGCACATTTGGTTCATCTTAGAGTTGCCATTTCAGGAACATGTTCTTTTGCAAGTTGAGCACCCTATGTTGATTCAGTATCAGTTCTATTAAATTTCCCTACATTTAAAAGGCTACTAAACCCCCTCTAGCCCTCTAAGCCCCCAGTCCTGCCAACTCTTACATTTGTACCCAGCCTCACAAAAAAAAAAATCAATTCACATCTTAGCAGCATAAGGATGTAGAACAGTGGAAGGCAGCCATCCTTCTTTGTTCTGTTGCCCCTACAGAACTGGGGTCCATATTACTAACAGGGAAATTCAGCCTCTTGTTTTCAACAGAAAAAAACCTGTGTATTGTGCCTTGAAATAAAAATTTGCAAGGAGTTAGTTACATACATTAAGTCACAGACACTGATCAAGTTGTTCAAAACTAAATGAGGTTTCACAAGGTTTTTTTTGCAGCTGTTTAATTTACAGCTACAAGTATACATACATTTTTTAATGCTTTCATATCCTTTGGAACTGAGAATTTTCTAGACATAAGCAGCTTTGTATAACTAAGAATACACAGCATTAGCAAACTCTGACTTAAAACTACCAATTTTTCTAGGCCAACACAAAATTTTGGGGAGGACTCCCTTCCTACCCACAGCAGAAAGTATTTACAGGTCTATTAGCAGAAACAGACACGAATAAAGCCCTAAGAAGAAGAAAGATCTACTTTCAGACAAACTTTTAGCAATCTGACAAACATATATGGAAGGCAGCAAGACAGACCTTTCATTTTTCAGCTTATTTGTGCTTAAATAAGTACTTTGGGAATAAGTCCCAAAACTGCTGTTTCCTTTTTTCAACTCTTTATATACTAAAGAAAAGCACAAATGAAACTATGAAAGTACCAATTCAATTTTATAATAGTGTTACACAGGCATCCAGACCAAGATCCAGCAATCACAGCTTAACAGAATTAAGCAGGAAACACAAAGGGTAAGTACACATAACATTAGTACCACTTCCAAAAAATTGTGCTAAGAGGCTACAGAGAATCTGATGTTACTTTCTGTATAGCAGCTCTAATGGCAGTAGAGGATACAAAAAAGAGTAAAATAGTAAGTCACTGCTGACCAATACTTACAATACAGTGCCTTGAAAATCAAATCAGAGACAAACTGCAGAAAAAGGGAGATAAGTATCATTTTAGTTCTACCCAGAAATAGTTGTGTCTGAAGATTATTTTATAACAAAGGCAAAAATAGAAAATCAGCCTTTTTCAAGAATTTGTTTAAATGTGAAGAATTTGTAATATTCAGCAATAGTGTTTCAGATCAGGTTTCATGAAGTTTTCTGTGGGATTCACCAAACTATGAAGTCTGGCTGCAGTCTTCACATTCTCACAAAAATACTTAATAAATTCAAACTGAGTGACATATGCCAGACATACATGATCCAAACCTGTTTGTGACTTTTATGAATAATTTATGGAGAACCAAATTAGTGAAGAAAGAAGTTAATTTTGGTCAGAAGTTAATTTTGTCTTTCCTAAGACAGTGCAGACACTTAATTTCTTAATAGTGCACTTTCAATAAATGACTTCATGTTGTAGTACTGTGTTCACCTAATTAAAGTCCAAACTGCTTTAAACAAATAGAATGAGTAAAAGGATTGTGATTTGCGTGTTCTAATAAAACACACAAAGCTCAGAAACCACTTTTAATTAAAAAGTACAATAACTGGGTAATTATGACATTTTGTCCACACAAACTTCTGGGTCTTTTCCTGACAGTCCCTGATGCTAAGAGCTTTGGCTTACACAGTAACATGGCAATTATCACTCTAATTTGTAAATTAGCTTCAAAGTACTTCAAACCTCACTGGTCTCTCAGACGGCTGCAATTCAAACCCGTCAGTAATTCTGCTCCTCACCACCCAAGATTCCTCATCTTGCAGAGTAAAAGCTGACTTTCTAAATTCAGAGGTAATGAACAGCTTCTACAGCTGTGGAAAATACTCTTTTTCCAAACCAGGTTTGTAGTAACTGCCTCTCTTTCACATGTCAGTACAGACAACTTGCCCATGGGAAACACAGAAATCAGTGTATGAAGAAGTGTTCTCTGGTATTGCAGCCAGAGGAAGAAGGGACAAGGAAAAACACTTTAAAATATGAAGTTGAAACATTACTAGAAAGATATTGCAATAGAATAAATTAACCTAATTTTGTTCTTTATCTTATCTCTCAATTTCAATGTAGGCGAGTAAATATGAGTCAGTCATATCTTCACAAGAAACAAAATTATAAGTGAGGCCTTCCTTTTTTAAATATATCCCACCCTTCAGATGAGAACTCTACAGACATTGTGAAACCTGGGGACATTTCCCCAGAGTTACTTTCTCCTGAGGAACTGCAAGATTCCGTTCTGCAGTTTCTTCAGCCAGACCAGAAGTGTCTGAAATCACACCTAGAAATGTTGAAAAATTGAACAGGCAACACCGATGGGGTTTCAGAAGGAAAACACGAGTTTCAGGATTAATCTAAAGAGATTATTTCAGTAAAGACACTCACCATGGCAATATAAAGAGTATTAGGAAAAGACAAATTAAAAAAAAAGGAAAAAAGAAAGGTATTGCTCATCTGCAAAAAAAACAAGCTGGCTGAAATGGATGAGTAATTTAACTCCCACATCCTTGAACTGAGAATATGCAGCACAAAGCATAGGGAGTCCTCAAAACCTAAGGCTTGGACATACATTGCTGCTGGGCTGCACAGTAAATATGCAGCCAATACCTCTCCTCTAACAATGGAGGAGTAAAGTCTGTTACAGTCTGACACAGAGTTTTCCTTTAAGGTTACAGAAACTAAAACCTGCCCAGTACAAAACCAGAGGCCTACATTTCACAGATATTATAGTAAGAGATAAAAATTACTTAAGGCCAAATTCCAACATACATTCACAACTGGCTTAATGCAAACGAAAAATATCACAAACCGTGGCATGGGGGGCAACCTAAACATTAAAAAAAAAGATGCCAAGAGGTCATATGCTTCTTCTCTGAAAAAACAATTTGTGTCAATTTGACTATACTCAGGGAAACCTGTGAAAGCTGCAGGAACTGAGGGCTGCAGATCAAAGTACAAAAGCAAGATAGAGCTGTTCTGGAAGGGCTTCTGTGAGCTGATCCCCCAGCTCTGCTGTATGGATTCCAATTGTTTTTGGAAGCAGGAAGTCCAAAACCAGAAGTCAAAGTGAGTGTTTTAAGGAATTTAATTGTCCAGTTTTAAAGATTTCTCTTAAGGTAGTAAACCACTGTAACATTTCTCAACTCATATCTCAATAAAGCTAGGAGAATATCAGCAAAACCAAATGATTCCAGTCTTTGAGGCACACACATTACAACATTTGCATCTTAAAGACAGAAATAACTTAAGCAAATCCCTTGTGAAGACTCTAAAAATGTTAGTCCCATTTATTACACTAGCTAAAAGGACAACATACTAATTCTCCCTACAATTATGAATTCCAAGTTCTTTTCCTACTCTTCAAAGAGCATCAGTGCCACTCAGGGAAAAAAATACTGCTTTCTACACACTTATTAAATAATAAATATTTTCAACAATTCAGGAATCTATGTGTCTAGTGTGTTGGACAGGCATTTGGAAAATGTCAGCTTATGCAGGAGAAAGAGCTGTGAAGGCATAAAGTAAAAGAAGACAATACGGCTGATTATGTTCATGCCGGATTTAAAATACAAGCTACTAAAAAAAGTAAACAGAAGTAGCTTACACTAATAGAATCCTCCCCCGTAAGTTCAGGGAAGCATCTCAATTGAACAGGTCAGGGTTTTGGTCCAGCACATTGGAACCCTGCATGTAAGCCAGGAATAGAGAGAGAGAGATATAGAGAACAACTTTAAAAGTTCTTCCACTTAGATGAAAGCAGTAACAGCTTTGTAAAGAAGTCTGAGGAAAAAACATAGGCACCACATAACTTTTTAAGGTTCAAATGTACATTAACATGTTACAGCACCCCCTTTCCCCTCTATTTATACACACATAGTTTATGTAAAGTTACATATTCAATAGAGTACCTTCAGCATGAAAAGTCTCTTAGGTCAACTGCTCATGACAAGTACATTCAATAATGCAAAGTGGATCACTTGGTAAAGCAATCTCTCCCACCCCAATAAGTTAAATTCAAACCACATGAAGCAGTTATATTATGTAGCACTCAGTGGCTGGGCTTGTCAGAGCTCTGGAACAAGGAGCACAGCTCTTCACAGGTCTGTGTTTCTACTGAACTGAACTGGGACTCCATTGTATTCCAGGCTAAGTCAGCCAGAAGGAAGTCATCCATTGCTGTCTGTGTTTCATTGCTGGTAAGGAATAAACTCCCCAGATTCTCAAAGCAGCTATCCATAGTCTGTGTCTCAGCACTACTGAGCTGGACTTTGCTTTCAATATTCTGAGTAGGTGTATTTTTAGTGGCCATATATACTTCTGTCTGGGTTTCTGTATCAGATGAGTCAGTGCTCATCGAGAAACTGGACTGTTTCAGAATACTTCCTAAAGGCAGATGGGTAGTACTGTCCAAAAAGAAATTCAAGTCTGTTTGTGTCTGTGTATCAAACATCTCCAAACCTAAGAAGTTAGAATTGCCTCGGCAGTTATATGATTGAGTGGCACTATCTGAAAATAAGAAATCAGTCTGAGTTTCAATGTCCAGTGACTCCAAAACTGGCTCAGAGTTCAGGGTACCGAGCTCACTCTCTTCAGTCTGAGTTTGGATGTTGGACGCTGAAAAGAACTCTTCAATGTCGAAGTCTATCCCTGTGCTCTGTGAGGGACCAGATGGAAGATGTGTGTCAGCATTAGAACTTGTCTCAGACAAAAGGCCACGATTATCCAATGTCTGGCCAGACATGTTTCCTGAAAAGATGTTTTCTAGATCACTTAGCAGGTCCATTGTCTGGGTTTGATTATCCGTTGTATTTTGAGGTGGAAGCATATTAGTCTGTGCATTGAAGCTGATAAGGGATTCAGACTTAACTGTATTCTGATTCAGGCTCTTACAACTACTTCTTTGCAGCAAGGTTTGATCTATATTTGCAGGCATTAAATTGTTTTCTGGAAGTTCAATGTGAGTAGAAACATTGTATGACGAAGGAACATTGTCAAAAATGTCACTGCACATTACAGCCTGGTCCATCTGTACTCTTCCATCAATACAGTCCTGTGTCCTACTGGTTTGAGTCTCTCTGGAAATGCCACACGATGGAAAACAGCCCTGACTGAAAGCATCAGTCTGAGCAGCTATGGATGAAGTCAGTTTGGAAGCAGGAAGCAGCGTCTGTGTCTGTACACTGATGGGTAATGAAACCTGGGAACTGAATGACAGATCTGTCTGAGAACAAGAGGACACAGAAGAATTGGGAGTCCAGGCTGCAGCTGGTGCAAAGCTCTGTGAGATATAAGATAAGTCAGTCTGTATATTTATTGAAGAAATTTTGTTCTTGTGACAAACATTCCCCAGCTCTTGCCCTGTGTTATTTGATGTGACCTTGTCCAATTCAACTTGTACACCAGTACTTACTGGTTCACGATCACCAGAAGTCATCACTTTTGAAACAGGCATACTGTCTTTAAATACAAGTGTTTCTGCCTCCAAGGCTGGAATCAGGATTCCTATAGACTGAGGCAATAAATGAACAGTACTCACAACTGAACCTTGATTATCAACAGCCACTACAGCAGGTTTGACAGAAGAGTCTGTTGCAGATACATACACAGGCAAGTGAGCAACCTGCATCACTGGAAGTTTAACCAAAGCCACCTTGGGCTTGGGTAAAAGCATCTTTGGTGCACATTTTGGCTGCATTTGGTTCGTGAAGTTAGAACTGCAGGAGCCTTCAAGAGAGGCTGCTACTTTCACTTCAGAGGACTCCAATTCCTGAGTGCCAGGAGCAGTACTGTGTGTATTGCTGAATGCTTCGTTTGCTTTCTCTGCCAACGGCTGATTATGTCCGGAGGACTCCATTTTCCTTTTCTTACTAGGAGGATCCCTGTGAACATGAGATCAATAATTTATACTTCTTTCAAACACAGAACATCTGCCTTCCATTCTTTTGAGTCACTGCATTGAAAACACAAACTGAAGTCACAGATGAGGTTGCATATGAGAAGACAATTAATCCAGATTAAAACATAAGAAGACTCCATGAAGTTCAATTTTGCTAAATGTCATTCCTTGCTCTCTCATTTTAAAAAAGAATAAACACTACCCCTTATGGAGACCTATTTCCAAATGGATGTGGAAGTTTAGATGGTGTCTTCCCCTCTGTACATTAAGCACTCTGATTTGAAGACTTTTAATGTGTTATTTTGACACTGACTCAGACTGAGCATTGAAGGGACAGAGCTCTTAAAACATGTGTAGAGGTAGTGGTCTCTCATGGAAATGGAAGATAAAAATTAGCAATTCTTCACACAAAATTTAAATTTTGCAGCAGCTGTACCCCAAAGACAGGCCTCAGAGAGTAGATTGCCCTTTATGAAATATATGTACATACTAAAACTATAGATCTAAACATAGGTGGTAAAAAATACATACACCAACAATTGCAACAATGACTACTGTAAAAGAAAATAACCTGAACTGCATTCCACACCTCAGTTACCAGCTATAAATATCTCCAAATCATGTCTACTCTCACAGAACTGTAAAAGCAGATGCAACAAGAACCACCACGATTTATGCCAAGCACTGCAGTGTCATCAGTACTTTTTGTTTTCTATGTAGGGAAACCAGATCTTACTGATTAGATGATCACCACTGCCTTCAACAAAACAAAAACTCCTAAAAGCAACAAAGAAACTGCAAACTGCTTTGCAGCTAAAACAACATGATCCTATTTCCTATTTAATCAACAGAAAGGAGACAAAAAGGCATCACATGAGACACACAGGACTTGGTGATGAACATATCATTACTTCACTGCTTCACTTTTACCTGTGTTCTGCAGGAATTTCATGGCCAGTTCTGTAAATGTGAGACAGTAATGCTGTTCTGCTGGCATAAGGGCACCCACAAGTACACTGGAAAGTCTTGCCACAGACCTCTATATGCCGTTTCAAATACCATTCTGTGCCATAGGAGTTACTACATTTATCACATTTGTGCTTCTTTTCAGCATGCATTTTCATAAAGTGCTAGAATACACAAGGGAGAGTAAACATTAGCTTTCAGTGAAGATTAAAAAAAGAAAACCATGATTAGTGGAGAATATCTGCAATTTTTTAGTTGCTAAGTAGTGCTGAAGTGTAGCATTAATTATTTTTTAAAGTGTTACTACAAGTAAGTTTAAAGAAGTCAATAGAGAGAATCTGAAGTTTACAAATCTGCTGATGCCACATGCATCTTAAAAACACAGGTAAACATTTACCTATTCTAATGCCATTGAAGGTTTCCTGTGGACATAAATAAATCTATAGATCAACCTTTCCAAAAGAGCACAGGAAGTTTATGCTGCAACATGTGCACGCTCCTGAGGATCTACAACTGAGCAAATAATCTCAAGTCATACAGGTCAACACCAGAGCAAACACCTGAATTTTTCCTTTTCATTTATGGCACCAAATGCCAGACACTCAGCTCCTACACAGTCCTCAGCACAGGTAACCAACTGTAGCACAGTGCTCCTTTTGCTTAGTAATGCAGAAACAAGTCTTACATGTTTTCTTAACGAGGTTAACTACTTCACAAATGCATTTTGATATTTTGATATTAAAGCAGAGAAAAGCTCTTAATCCTTGACCACTTGAAAAAACAGTTAAAAGCATCAGCCACAGCTTAAACCTTCATCAGTTTGCTACCATGACTTTTCCCCCCTTCTTCTTTAATCTTTCTCCATTATTTAAATTGTGGAGAGGGGCTCTGATCTAGTTTAGAAGAACACACTGGCATCTGCCTGATCAAAAGGTTCAAGTCCTCTAATATCAACATGCAAACATGCAAACTCATGAATCACATGTGCACTTGGAGCTGCTGCATACAGATCTCTAACTTCTGCCTTTGTGCTGAGAGGTTATACTCATATCTATATGCAAAAGTGCACACTCTCTGGAGTAAAGACAGGACTAAATCAGTGTGAAAATACTTCAGGAAACAGGAATACCTGTTTTACAAGAGAAAATTGGGAAAATGGTCTGTTTGGTCCTCTAGGGCAGCCTTCAATAGGACAGCAGTAGAATTTCTGTGAAGTTTTCAAACCTTTCCTTACTGGTGCATTAAGTTTTCCATCCTGAAAAAGAACCAGTTGAGAAGTTGACAATTCTACAGGTTTGCATATTCAAGACAATATTCAGAATACACATCAACTATGGCTCACTGAGTTTACACATCTCAATGAGTTGGAGGCACTTTCCTATGTGATTTGAAAGTTCAAATGGAGTTTTTGCTCTGTGTGGATGCCACTTTGCAAAAATGCCATCAAAATTACCAGGTGCAATTACAACAAGCTCTATGGAGTAGTGATACTGTACTATTTACTTTTACCAAGACACTTCCTGTCCTATGTTTCCTGTTATTTGAGCCAAAAAAAATTTCCATACAGATACTACTCTAGACTGCTGATTCAATGTGGTTTTACTTGTTAGTAGCACGGTACGTGAAGCTCCATTGAGATTAGTCACTGAAACACAACACTTCCTTGATGCTGAATTCTGTTAGCACTATTTAGAGTTTACTTGTAATAAAAATGAAAAATGACACTCTGCTCTGCCACTTAATTTACATCATGAACCAAATCTCATTTAAGTCTATGAAACAACTGGTATGCTAATTCTCACCCTCCAAACACTAAGTGACCAATCTATGCAGGCTTTCCATGTGAGCTGTCTCACTGGTCCTCACATGTACATAAAAGAAAGCAACACAACTTGCTCTAAAAGGACCTCAAAGATACATGTAAGAAGGACATACTAGTGGGATTGTCCAACCACATAGAATCCCTTCCAACTGAGGACACTGGCATGGAAACCAGACAAGACATATACCTCCAGACATATCCCAGCTGAAAGGGTCTCAGTGGAAGCATCAGGCATCCGTGTCTAAGCAAAAAAATTAAAAGTGAACTATTTAAATTCTGATGCTGTAGCTGTGATTCTCCTTCCATCCTGAGACTGAAGTGAAGGCCAAACATAGACCCCGGAGCCAGTTACTGCAGTCCATGATGGCATCCCCAAGATGATTTTTCAGGGAAGAAACGGGACTACGACCTGTTCGAACTCTGCACCTGATTTTCTTTAGCATGAGGATAGTGAGCAGAGTCAGCAGTGGAAGGTTGATTTCACACCCTAACTACCTCTTTGGGCAGATCTCCAGCTGGTCATGTTTACACAGGTTACGCCAAACACAGAGAATGCACAACCCACAACAGTCCTCCCAATGTGAAGCAAACAAAGCATGTACCTCAGCTGCCAGGGCCCAGAGGGCTTCACTGCTCACACCTCCACTTCTTACCCACCTGCAGTTACTCACAACCCAACAATGCAGTCCTCAGCCACTCATGCCTTGCTTTTGAAGTCCTCTCATTTACACCTCTGGAAGCTGGGGAGGGGGATATTCCAATGATTTTGTTCTCAAATCACCTCTTAAACTAACATACTCTGTAAAATGTAATCCATTCAAGGAACATTTCAGTTACATTTCCACACACTCAACACTGCTACTTGCTGACATCACCACAAGTTCATTTTTATTAATGACATAGCAGACTCAAACAAGCAACATTTAGAGCCTCTTGACTAAAATGATCACCTGCCATATCAAGAAAACCTGGAATAATTCCCTAGAAAGTGAGTTTTCATGTAACATTTTTACCTTCTAAGCACCTTTATGTACAGCAGTTTTCCCTGTGGACAGCCCATTCATAAAGGGGCCTGTTCTATCTCTGCTGAATCATCACTGTGACTATTGTTGTACCGCCTAGAGCGACTGCCCTAAACAGGAACATGACACAAAGAAATCTAGTTGTTCCAGCCCCAATTCCACTTTTTAACCCTGACTTTACACAGAACACTTTCATCACATGTCAAAGTCCTCAGGAGAAAAGAAGATCTGCCTTTAATTCAAAGCTATGTTTGGCATCTCCCACTGAAAATGATACCAATATGCTGAGTAACTGGCAATTAAAAGTTATTCCTAAATACAAAGTTATTACGTGTGTTATATTTAACATCACAACCCAACAACTGACAGGGCAATATCGGAAACATGTTCAGCCACTTAACAGGTAAACCTCAGTCAGGTTATTTAAAACGACTGAAACACTAAGGTATAGAATAATACCAAGTGTTTGAAAGCTTTATAGACAACAGTAAGATGCTTTTTTAACAGCGGGAACGTAGCCTTTAGTGGCAGAGACCACAGCACATTAGTTTTGGTAAGTTGAGAGATACTCTACACATACAAGATATTGTATATGGACAGTAATCTTGCTTTGACCTATCCCAAGTCCCTTTGGCTCTAAACGGTTAATCTTGCATCTTCTCAAAGCCCACCTGGCCAGTCCTGTTTCAGACATTCTCACAGCTCCCTTCCTTACCTATCTGATTTTATATCCCATGTTTCTATGACATCCACCCACCAAAATTATTGGTAGATCTTGGCCCAATGAACTTCTCCCAATGCAGACACTTGCACTGTAAGAAATACTGAGATGACTCGGGAAGCAGGAATTAACAGTCCTTGCTACAGACTCAGTCAAGGTGAACTTAGTGACGTCTTGCTTTCCTGCCCCAGAAAGGCTTACTCCAAAGGATTAATTTTAAATCATGTTGCAGTAGACTGTAGTCAACTATTCAAAACATGTTTTTTTTGCAGCAGAAGCTCAGCCATTTCTTTACTAAATAGGACATGGAGAGAAGTGCATTTATTCTTATGATAACAACTACTGTGGTAGTGCAGAATTTGAGTAACATACCCTATCCCAAGGGTGTGCTACCCTTTCCAGTTCACACTGACTACAGCCTTCCAGTTACCACAGTAATCCACAAATCCTCTCCCTTACACGAACTAGCTTCATTTAAACTACATACATGTACTTTCCCTTTTCCCCATAAAATAATATGGCCAAAAATTCAAGTTTATATATCCACTGCTCTCATTTTTTTAATTGGCTTACCCTCTGTCAAGGAGCCAAAAAAAAAAAAAAGTATCAACACTTCATATCTTCTCTGTTAGGCAAAACAAGCCAAGTTTTTCTAGTTTTCTTTTGTTAGAAACACTTGTCATTCATCACCCTTAGCAGTTATTTTCTACATATCTTCTGGGTTCATTTTAACTTACTTGAATCAGATTCTTACCCTACAGTACTGACATAGAATATCTCTCTGCCATATTTTAGGACTGGCCATCTCACAGCAGCTTTACCCTAAATGCTCATTAGTGTATGACCAAATTGTTTCGCAAGTGTTTCCCACCTCAGGTTATTTCTGTTACTAACCAGAGTTGATCAAACTGTTATCACTTCACAAGACTGAAACCTGGTACTGCTCCACTTGAGTCCGTTTTTACAGGGTAATCTCTGTGTAAATGTCCTTCTTTTGACACTGCAATCCCTCATGGGTTTTGGTATAAAAACATCCTACTGGTGCTATTTTTATTAATGAAAATTAATCAAGCCATCCTCCCTTCTCTTCAGGAGTACTGTGTTCTCTCTTTCCCCAATAGCTTCTTGCCATCTCATTTGCCAAGTTGCCTCTTGACTAATTTCATATTTCACTAATAAATGCAACCTACTAAATTATTTTTATCTGGGAAATCAGCTACCTCTTAAAAGGGAATACCAATATTAAAGTATTTAGTCTCCCTTAAGCCTCAACAACATTTCAGTCTCAATTACAATGCCCTTGAAACAAGTCAAGAAATTTCTGAAAATCTGCATCCATCCACGTTTCAGTATTTATTCCAAACTATCACAAGATTCAGTAATTAGGTGTATGGAGTATGCTCTAATTCTACAAGGCACTGGTGGCTAACAGCAGGCTGGGTGAGAAAGCAGCATCTCCTCACCCATCATACCCTGAGTTATGTAACCCACCAGCTGCAGTGCACGCTCAGAGCATCAGCTCACAACCAAAATGACTCTGCTGACCTGAAAGAACACTTGGAACTTCTGCTGTACCTCCCCCCACAGGGACATGTGAGATCTAACACATAACACACAGCAAAGTTGTTAGTACACACAGGAAATGAAATTAAAACATCCCAGAGACACAAGACAGCAAGTACACTTGACACTATTTCCTTTTGTTCCTCACCAACGAGCACGTGTGACCCACACTTGACTCTGTAGCCATTTCACAGAACAGGGATGTTTATTGTTCTCCCACTGAGGCTGCACTTTCAGAATGCAGCTATGAATGCTGCACTTGAAGTTTTCCAGGAATACAATTTGTCCTTGCACACTTGGCATTATAATTTCAGGAAAAGCAAGGATATCTTTCCAAAAGGCCCACTCTCAATGTGTGCCTGCTGAACTGTGGTTCTCCTCCCCCCCAGCACATGCTTAGCTCAGGAGTATTATGGAAATGAGGGCTTGTTTCCAAAATGGCATCCATCTGTTTTGCTGATTTTTTTTTAGCTCAGACATTAAAAAAAAAAAAACAAACAAAACCCCAGTATAACAGCCCTCGGCATTGGGATGGAGATGGTTTGCCAGCTGATAAGGTTAGGAAATGCTGCATGTTTGCACAGCACCTCACAAGTGGCTTTAAAGGCTTACTGCAGAAAGATTTGTGATAAGCAAGTAAAACAGAAGCTGAGTCCCAAAGAACTCTTAACTGCCTGTGGTATGTTTACAAAAATGTGCAAAATTGGTTCTTTTCTGTAAGTAATTTAAGAGGAATCCTCAACACAACTGGTCAGCCCATTCACACACACACACTTGTGTATTTATATATGGACCTGCAGGAGCCTTTTACAAGGGGAAATTCAAACAAGAGACGACGATAAACACTTAATTATTCCCATCTGGAACCACAGAATGGTTTGGGTTGGAAGGGGACCTTGAGCATCATCTTGTTCCATCTCTATGCCGTGGTCAGGGACACCTTCTACCATCCCTGGCTGCCCCAAGCCCCGTCCAACCCGGCCCTGGACACTTCCAGGGATGGGGCAACTGTGCCAGGGCCTTTCCATCCTCACCCTGAAGAACTTCCTCCTAATATCTAACCTAAACCTACTCTCTTTCCATTTGAACCAGTTCCCCCGTGTCCTGCCACTCCAAGCTCTTGTCCCCGTCCTTCCTGTGAGTTCCCTTCAGGTATTAGAAGGCCTCAATTAGGTCACCCCAAAATACCCTCCTTTCCAGGCTGAACAATCCCAGTTGTCTCAGAATCTCTGGGAAGAATCCCAACTCTTCTCAGGGTGGGGAATCATATCCCCACTCAGTCTCACTACGAACCAAACCCCAGCACAGCCAGCACGGCAGCCGCCCCCCGGACCCGGACNGCACCGGGACACGCGGGCGAAACGGCGAGTGCCAGCCCGGGCACGGCCCCCGCCCCGGCGCACACCGCTCGGGCGGCTCCGCTGCACGGCCGCGGGGCTGCGGCTATTGTGTTCTACCGAGAAGTGGAGAGGCAGGCACCGATTTCTCTGCTGATCCATGACTGGACACGAGGGAATGGCCTAAGCTCTGGCAGGAGGGTGAGGCTGGATACTAGAAAAGGTTCTTCATNCTCTATGCCGTGGTCAGGGACACCTTCTACCATCCCCGGTCACCCCAAGCCCCGTCCAACCCGGCCCTGGACACTTCCAGGGATGGGGCAACTGTGCCAGGGCCTTTCCATCCTCACCCTGAAGAACTTCCTCCTAATATCTAACCTAAACCTACTCTCTTTCCATTTGAACCCGTTCCCCCTTGTCCTGCCATTCCAGGCTCTTGTCCCCGTCCTTCCTGTGAGTTCCCTTCAGGTATTAGAAGGCCTCAATTAGGTCACCCCAAAATACCCTCCTTTCCAGGCTGAACAATCCCAGTTGTCTCAGAATCTCTGGGAAGAATCCCAACTCTTCTCAGGGTGGGGAATCATATCCCCACTCAGTCTCACTACGAACCAAACCCCAGCACAGCCAGCACGGCAGCCGCCCCCCGGACCCGGACCCGAGCCGGCCGCAGGCCCCGGGGCGGAACACGGCGCTGCGCCACGACAGAGCCACGCAGCCACGGTGAGGGGCCGACAGGGAGCGGCCGGCCCGGCCTCACGGCGGTACCTGGAGCGGGTGCGCCTTGCTGAGGTGCATGTTGAGGGCCGGGCTGTTGGGCAGCACCTTCCCGCAGCCGGGCACGGTGCACAGGATGTTGGTCCGCACTTGGGACAGCTCTGTCACCGAGGGCCGCACCAGTTCCCCGGCGGGCGGCACGTCCCTCACGGGCGCGGGGGGCCGCCCCAAGCCCCNAGTCTCATATTAGAACAGACTCCCCGGGAAGTGGTCACAGCAGCAGCCTGACAGAGCTCCAGGAGCGTCTGGAAAACCCTCTTAGTCACAGGGTGGGATTGGTGGGGTGTCCTGTGCAGGGCCAGGAGTTGGCCTTGACAAGCCTTGTGGGTCCCTTTCCAACTCAGAATATCTTATGTTTTCCTGATACTGGAATCAGCAACACAACATACAGAGGTTTTTCTCCTATAGCTGGTCAAGTTAAGGGAAAAGATGAACACCATTTTCTGGGTAAGTGTTATGCCATAGGTGTAGCCCCAGGATGTGTGTTCCTCCTGCAGCCCCTGTGCCCGGAGCTGCACGCATTTTGCTGCTTGGGGTTAGCACAGAATAGTTTGGGTTGAAAGGGACCTTTAAACATTACCTAATCCAACCCCAAACTTAAAAATTGCTGGAAGAGACCAACTGGAATGGGGAAGAGAAGACTGGTCTCCACATTCCCCCTTTGCCTTACCTTCTCCTCACCTCCTCCATGGGGACACCTGCTCAGCAAGAAGGAACCCAGAGCTAGAGATGTTTCCTGACAAATTAATAAACACACACCTCCTTGCCTGGAAAGGCTGTGTAGTTCCTGGAATGTCCCTGCTTACAGGAAGTTAGAGATAAAATATCTCTGAAAATCAGAGCTACCAAAAAGGGGATGTTGAAAAGGGGATGGAGGCTGCCTTTCCCAGAAACAAGAGGCAGCAGGCCAGGTACTCACAGTGTTCTAGAGCACTTGGGAACTTTACCTTTATGGTAAATCACTGCCATCTCAGGCATTTAGGTTATTTGGGAGAGCACATTATGAAGAACAAGTTGCACAGAGTGAAATATATGCTGGAATCTTAATGGATCTGAATCCTGGAAGTGTGGTGAGACATGTTAAGAGCCAGCTCTTAATGTCTATTGCACCAAACTGGAATTCTTCCACAATCCTAACATTATGTTAGGTACTTTGTCAAATCAACATTTCAATCACACAAGTGGAATTCCTAAAATCTATACCACTGGCAGATAGTCCTAAACCTATTTTCATGTGTGAGTTATAGAGATGCTGAAAACCAAACCAAAAATCTGTATATGATAAGTAATGTTTTCGAGTCAGGCCAAACAAACTTTAATGAGAAGACTTAATTTACACATTTATTTACAGTCCAAAACCAAAAACATGCCCATACAGCCTCTGGAAATACAGCTGGTTCTGGACACTGATACATTGAAAGTATATTGGAATTCTACATACACCAAGTGCACACAAAACAATCCCGATAACAGAATTAAAAATAAAAACTTGTACATTTTAAATTAATCTTCAGATCAAATCAACCTCAAAAGACAAAGCAGGAAATATCTATACAATTGCCAATCTTTACCAGCTATAAAAAATTTCATTGCAAAGCTGTTTGCATTAGTGACTGTTGCCATCTTGATTTCATTATCTTTGCTCCCAAGCAAAAATCCAGTGCCAACAGGCAAGGATTTCAGAAGGATCAAATATTGAGATAGTCTAAAACATCTACCTTCCTCAAAACAAAATGTTGCCTCTTTCATGGTATTCTTCCAAGACAAAATTTTACAAGACATTAATAGCCACAGGCAGATTTTCAAGTATCTCTTACTGGCTGTTGCCCTTGGTGAGAAAGACTTTGAAAGCTGAATTAATACCTCCTAAAGCTGTATGGAAGCTTCATACTGACATATGTATTCCAAAAGTCCATTCTCCCCCATGCCCTTAAATAGTCTTAGAATACAATTTATGTACTTAGATAAAAACATGCCTGAGCTGCAGCCCAGGGAGCCCCATCCATTTGAAAGTGACTGTTCCCATGTTCCAAACAGGGCAGGTGTTCTGTCCAAAATATGAAAGGCCACCTGGAATATTGTAGCCATCTACAGCTATGATAGCAAACTGAACAGCTAGCTATTATTGTGTCTTTATTAACTTCACAAATACTATTAAAAATACAGTTAAGGGCAATCATCACATTTAAATTTAAAATATAATCTCTGTTCAAATTTTGCAACTAGCTTTTTTTTATTAGTTAAGCTAACTTCAGTTAAAGACAACTGTGGAAAAATAATCCAAGTAGAGCCATAATTTGGAAAAAACTTTGGGGTATTAAGAAAGAATAAGTTATTTTTTAAAACATTATGATTTAGATTAATACCAGTAATAAATGAATTGCATATTTCTCTATGAATCACTTTTAAATTAAGGGCTTACAAAACTTTCAGGATGTAAGCCTTTTTTCTCCCTAATTTTAAAATAATTCCTAGCTTTATGTGGTATGCATGTAAGGAGTGGTGAAAGTGGTGCATCAGCCATACCTGGGGAGAGAGAGAGAGAGACAGATAATTGCAGCTGTACTCAACCACTACTTACCTTTAATAGCTGTTAATAAAACTGAAACGCAAAACGAAACCACTAAAAGTAAAATCACAGCTTGAGTGTCCATTGAATGTACAAACAGTAATTCTAAGAATAAATTGTTATATTATTTAGACATACATTTTTGAAGTGGTAACATTTTTATTCTACTGTGTTTCTTTTTCTAAACAAACTGCTTGAAGAAAGATCCTTTATCCTTTTATTTTATGAAGCTGCTCATATGCAAGATATAAGCAGAATGTAAGATGAAAAAAATATTTAAAACTCTGGAATTTCTGTCCATTTTACAGAGTTGGAACACTTACCTGCTGGTGCCAAGGATTTCAGTGATTCTAAAAGATGTGGACTAGAAAACTTGACCAAACATCTGAATGGTTCTTTTTTATCCAAAACATCCATTTTAGGATCACTTTTAAACATTGTCTCAAGCTGTTAACACAAAATTTAACCAGTGAGTATAAGTAATTAATATATTTTATTTATATGTTATTACATATTACATTTAAACACTTAATAAGACTGTTTCCAATTTGTAATGATAACATGATTCCAGCTGGAGGAATGTTGTAGTAAAATCTGAGGCTGCCACCATGTGGCAGAGTTTTCTGCTGAAAGCAAGAGGCAGCTTGTTCAGCAGTACTGTAAAACATTAAGTATTTTTTAGAATTTTCGATTTATCTGTTCATGCAATAAAACCTGTGCATCACTGAGAAGTCAGTTATGGTGTCATAACTGGTGCATATGGTCAGTTAACGTGTCATAACATAGCACAAGCTTTGTATGTACTTAAAATAATTCTTATTTCTCATGCTCCAGCACACTGCTAGTCTAAGTCTACCTTTATTACAAAAACAGGCTGAAATGCTGAGTTCACAAGGCTGAAAGACTGAAACACGATCTAAAACTCTGACCAAATTTCAATCTGTTTCTTAGTGAGACCTTTAAATAATTTATTTTAAGATGTCCTTCCTAAAGTTTAAAAAACTCCATAATATTTCTTAAATTTGACATTTAATCTAACTACCACTACATTGAAATTAGAAAACCCCAAATCAAATTGGTTGCTTTTCCAACCTTGTATTGTGCAAATTCGAGTTTTGGTTGGGGACCACTTCCAAAAACTTCCTCGTTCAGGCTGTGGATTCTTTCTTTCTCACTTCTGTTTTCTTGAACTATCCTTATATCTGCTGCAGGGGAAAAGAGTAGGAAAAAGAAAACAGAAAGACAACGTTGTCAACTGCTGCAATGCTGTTTTTCTGATCAGATTATTCCAATGAAAATTTGTAAATAATAGTTTTAATGAATTCATTACACTCTTTTTTTGGATGAGGTAGTTGTCTCTATAGTTTCTATTTTCAGTTCTTACCAGGAGAAAAACACAAGCTAATGTGAGATGCTGGGCACTGAGTGGATTTGCTTTCCATGCCCACTACCACTCCTGGGAAACACTGACCCCTCCCAGTGCCAGCCAGTATTAAGGCACCAGGGATGGATAACATAATGGGAATGGAGCATATTTCCTTTTATCAATCTCATTTCACAAGCCAGCAGGAATGACATTTAAACTTCCTTTTAGTTTCAAATATACATACCATTTTCTGGTTCTACATTCCTTCCTTGCAGAGGTTCTGGAGTGTCAGTTTGGAAGTTCTAAATAGAGAGAGAGGAAAAAATTATATTTGTTTAGTTCTACTTTTAGAACCTGTAGCTGAAAAGAACTTTAATATATTTCATTTTATTTCTCATTCTGGAAGAATGATCTTCCAAATTTTGAATATTACTAGAAGTCTGGAAGCCAACCTAATTTTGAAAAAAAGTGCCTGTCTTAGGATATTTGTGAACATTTCCCTATTTACAAGTTTTGCATGGCTGAGCATACTAAGCACCCATTCCAACAGCCTTCAACTCACGCCTCTAGGAAGCCTAATGAAAGGATGTTTAAAAAGCTTAGGACTGAATTGCTCATATAATTTTTAGTCTGAGTTTAGCCATCAGGAATTACAATAATAAGAGTGTATGGGATACCACATAATTACATCCCCACTGCAATGTTACCTTCATGAAAGGCTGTCGACCTCAGTAGTTCACTATTATTTTAACTTGATGGTCTCTTGGAAAAGGTGAATTTTTCCCCTTGCTAGGGGGTGAGAACTAGGCCTGAAACAAAAAGCAAGACTTATCTTAGGATTTACTTGTGAAGTGGCTCACCTGGCTATATCTTTTAAACACAATATCTTTAAGGGAGTTTAGAGAATGGCTTCGAAGCTCCATTTCACGGATGTCATGGTAATTGGAAGCAACAATCAGGGCCTTTAAACAAAAATTGAAATTGTTTTAACATCAGTCTTATTCATCACTGTGTTTGTAATATGTAAAAAAATAGCATCTCTAGATGTTGTGATGTTTTTGTTCCAAGGTAAGCAGTTGGATTTTCCTTTACTAGGATTTTCATATCTGAAAAAAAGCATTGCAGAGATTTTTATACAGCTCAGGTTAATATTTAAAAGCATTCACAGTATTAACAAGCTAAGTCCCATAGTTTTTACCAGCTGAAAAATAAACAGAATAATTAAATATTTGAATTACTACTACATAAATTTGAGAAATTTCTAAAGAGAGGAAAAAATACTATCAAAGCTGAACATCACAAGTTAACAGGAATGAACAGCATTCCCTGATGAGCTCATATGCTTAGTTCTTGAAGTTAACAGAGTTGATCTAATATTCTTCCACTTCTGTTAGACAATTTAATGGAATACTGCCCAAGACTTGGTTAAGAAATTAAATTCAGGAGCAGTAAAAATCCCAATAAACTGAATTTATTCACAATGCACCAATCCAAAGATTTGGGTTTTGCCCCATTTTTATCATGAGCTAAGGCAAAAAAAAAAAAAAGAAATACATAATTTAGCAAATTGTGTAAGTGAGGTGTCTTTACCAATCCTCTTAAAAACTAACCCAATTATAGCTCTACATGACTGTGTGGAAGTCAGGGTCTGAGCAGTACCTGACACAGCAGAGGCAAGTTGCTCTTCAGCACTGAGGCAGAAATGAAGACATAGGGAGTCTGTGAATGGTACACAACATAGCTGGGTTTGTACTGGTTTGGTTTTTTATACGGTGTTCCCCAGGCAACTCTAATCCAGATTGCATTATCCTCATATTCCTTAAAGGTGATGGTGACCTGATAGAAAAAGAAAAGTTTTGATTTACCAACACATTTAGGTATCCATTAAAATTTTCTTATCTCTTAACATCTCTGTTCACAAGACCCAAACATATTTTAGTATCACTGCTTGAATAAGAAAAAAACCTACTAAGTGGCATAAGGATTGTATTTAAATAAAACTTCCACAGAAAAACAATAACCGCACAAACTGGATAAAAAGAAGAATCACCTTTCAAACTCTAATATTGCTTTTCTTCTTGTCAATATACATTTTTTTCTGAAGGTAGAAAATAGCTTATTACAAAAGCACAGATCTCTCTTTTGGGAAAACAACACAAATATGTCTGTTTAGAAAGAGGGCTAATGGCAATAATTCCAATATGTCCATTTTTGGAGAAACTAGACTTTTGATGAACTTGTGATTTTAGACCTGAATATAATATTTATCACTGCTCAAGAATACACAATCAAAAGTCTAAATATTCCCTTTTCTATTCTTGTTGATTTGCTCCTTGTTTACTTCTTTTTACCTTGACTCAAGTAGGTTGACTTAGGAAAAAAACCAACAAAACCCCCAAAATATTGCAAAACTTTATTATAAGAGAGTGCAGTGAACTGCAGCTGATTGCCTGTGAATGTCATTTGGATTTGTTGCCCTCTCCTGTTGTGACTGGGTGTCATGCAGTGACACAAGTGATCAGCCTGAGGCATTTTCTATTCTCTTGCCCAAATGAACCTGGTGAGATAAAGCAGCTAAAGGGTCTTACAAAGTGTGCAAAGATTTAATAAAAAGCCACCAGCATGCCGCCTTTCTTGAAGCCAGTCACATTTTAAGACAAACTTACATTTTATTTCCTTCCAGCATAATTGTGAAGTTGCTAAAACAGATATGCAATACATTTTTCCTATGTCACATGCAGTTCCTATCATTCCCAAATGAATAATTCCATTTAATTCTTGACTCAAACTCTGAGGAACAGTTATGAAAACAACATATTGACACCAGAGCCGTTAAGCAAATTTAGAATAGATTTATTCTTACATTTTTCAAGGCTGACCGAAGTCTTCCTTTAAACTTTTTTTTGAAATCTCTTATGTCAAAATATTCCAATTCTTCTCCTGTTACATGAGACAAAAAAACCCAACCAGAAATAAGATTTGTGTTTACAAGAAGTAGTTTATAGATGTTTTTAGTTTTGCTGAAACAAAATTAAGCAGAAAAAATTAAAATTGCATAATCTTATAGAAAAAGCTGTATTTCAATTCTGACCCATATTATTGCTATACAGAGAAAAGATGAATATTTAATTAGTAGTTGCTAATGTGGAATAATTGCTTGAGAAGTTAATGGAAAGTATTCTAAAAATATTAAAGATAATCTCCATTGAAAAAAAACATACTAGGCTGCAGTAAAATGTTAACAATTTCTCTACAGAAAAAATCCAGATGAGACAACATTTGTGGTTAAAATGCAGGATATGAAGCAGCACAGTACTAAGATGCTGAGAATTGTGGGATTACAGCAAAGAAAGACACTTTACCTGATTTTTTCATCTGGTAAACACTCCACATTCTTTTGTTTTGGTAGAAGTGATTGTCTAAGAAAAATAGGAATTGCTCAATAACATAATGTATTATCAAACAGAAATTAAAGGAACAAAGAATTTTACAATACTTGTATAGACAGGTTACTTTAAAAAATACGACTTTTGATAATGCAATGTATTAACCATCATAAAAGCAAAATAGCTTTTTTTTATATTAAAAGAGATGTAAAGTTCTTTTCTAATTTAGTGAGCAGCTAATAAAGGGCATCCCTGGGGTTCAGTGTTGAAGGAACGATGTTACCTAAACTGCCCAATGTAAGACATGGAGACTGTTAGAAGAAACCTTGAGATTTAAACTATTGTCTAAACAAGCTGTGATTTGATATTGGAGTTAGGAGTTATACACTCTTGTTGATCTTGAGCTTTTTGTAAAAGAGGTCACATCCAATAAGATTCATCTAAAATGTGATGTTCTTACCTCAAATGCATCTGCACCCCACAAGGGTCATCACTATGTAATTAAGGGCATTATCAACTTACTCAGAAAAAATAAATGTCATTTTAATTCAGTTTTTACTTACAAATTATGTCTAGAGCTGCTGCTTGCTTTATGTCTGCAGAGTTTTCCTAGAAAGAACAAGAGTGCATGGTGAACTACGGGTCCAGAATGTCTGATCATACTGCTTATCAAGTGCAAAATAATCTCAGTACTGGTAGTTTCAAGGGCATTGCATTGAAGCCCACAGCACATACATGCTCTCCAAAAGCACCACACCTGGTCCCAGGTTTTGAGAAATCAGTAACAAAAGCTATTTCAGCAAGGTTTAAATGTTCCTCTGCAGAGGCAGCAAGAGGAACGTAATCCTTACAGTGTGATGTACAAGCAATTAGAATGAAAGTTAGTGGGTATTTGTGACAATGCAACAGTCATTAGTATTTCCCTGTCAGGAGTTTTAACATACTGGTTATCACTTATTTATGCTCTACAGCATGGAAAGATTTTTAAGAAACTGCATGACACAGTTTGTTACAGATACAAGTATTTCAGAAAAAAATGCTGTTTTAAAATATGGCATTTGCCATCTTATGAAAATAACTTAAGAGTTTCTTTCTTGTAGTTTGATCTACACTCCAGGTAAACAATTTTGAGTACGAAATTCAAAGGGAATCATACCAAAAGCTACAGAATTCAAGATGTATCAGTAATAACTCCATCTATCTGGGTTATGATATTAAAGAATTCTGGTACATATAAAGACATATAAAGACAAGAATCACAGTTAGATCATGTCATATTTTTGCTTACAGCATGCTGAATGGAAGTAATTCTGGCCAAAGAAAGTTTAAAAAAAAGTCTAAAAGATATAAACTAGTGCTATCATTACCCATACTAAATATCTTTAAATCAGGACTTGGTAATAAGTAGACATCTCAATCAATGCCTTTATTTTACAATTTACAAACATACCCATTTTTAGAAGGTTTAACATACCGAGCTTTTATCTACCATATGTAACTTAGAGCTCAAAACATATATTTGCATACTTAGTATAGGGCTGTTCTACACTCCTATAGATCAGACAAAATCAATGTTACCAGCTCAGCTTTACATTTTCCAGACTACAAAGTGCCATTTGAGACTGTGTTGTGGCCAAATATTAATGTTTCAGTTTTTTTTCATTATGCTTCTCATGCATCCTATATGTCACTGACATTTTTTGAAATACAGGATTTACCTCACAGAGTTGAACAACTTCTTGAGAAATGTTGTCCTTTATCTGGTGGAAATTTAGAGTCTGCAGCTGTGCCTCAGAGAGAAAGCCCCATTTCTGCAGCATCATCTTGATTTCATCCCTTGGGATTTTTAGCACAGTTCTTCGGATGTACTCAGCCACAGTTTCATCCATGATGGAACCACCTGGAAAGCTGAAAGGTTAAAGAAAGTAAGACCAAGCCACAGGCAGGCTCAGAGGACTTGCTCCCTTCAAAGGTGTACAGAGCTGCACCTCGGCACAACTGGCTGACATTGATGTCAGTCCTAAGTGAGGCACTACTACAGATTTAGACAGTGGCAAGTTAAAATACGTGCAATAACTTACATAGACACTGAATCACAGAATATCCTGAGTTGGAAAGCATCCACAAAGATCAGAGTCTAACTCCCAGCCCTGTGCAGGACACCCTAGGAATTCCACCAGGTGCCCGAGCGTGTCGTCCAAACACTTCTTGAGCTCTGTCAGGCTTGGTGCTGTGACTACTGTCCTGGGGAACCTGTTCCAGTGACCAACCCCCCCACAGGACGAAAAACCTTTTCCTGAATCCAGTCTAAACCTCCCCTCAGACAGCTTCATGCCATTCCCTGGGATCCTGTCACTGGTCGTCAGAGAGCACTGCCTGCCCCTCCTCATCCCCTCACGAGACAGTTGTACACTGCGATGAGTTCTCCCCTCAGTCTCAGTTCTCCAAGCCGAACAGACCAAGTCTCGTCACGCCCTTAGAAATCTCCCTTACTTACCGAGGCCTGGTGCGAGCAGAGGGATGAGGCACTGGGTGCCGCCCAGGGCTGTTGCTGTCTGTCCGGTCCGATGAGTGTCCGGGGCCCTCGGACAGCGGGCACGGGCGCGCAGAACCCCGTGACTGACTGACTGACTGACTGACCGACCGATCGATCGATCGATCGATCGATAGACAGACAGACCGACACTGGGACCGGACCGGACCGGACCTGACCTGACCTGACCTGGCCTGGCGTGGCGTGGCCGGGCCCGGCCCGGCCGCCTCACGCCGCTCCCGCGCCCGCCTTTCGAACCGACCAATCAGACCCCGCGCCGTGCCCCGGACACCCAATCACAGATCTCCCCGCCTGCAGCCCCTCCCAGCCCCGGCGCCGGCGCCGTGCGCGCTCTTCGCTCTCAGGCGGCTTCCGGCCGGGGCCGGCCGAGTTATTGCGTCTGCCCCGCACCGGGGTGAGTGAGGAGCGGTCTCGGGCCGAGCCAGCGGGAAAGGGAAAAATTCAGGGAAAAGCGGGTGTATAGGAAAACCCTCCTCCCTCCTGCCCTCTTCCCTTCTAACTGCCTGGCCTTGGGGGGGCCGTGCCGAGCCCAGCTCGGGTCCACCTTCTGGGACCCTCTGCACAGCGCGCAACGTCCTCCGGAGCTCCCGGAGGGCTTTGGAAGGGCAGGTCTGAGTGGGATCACGGGTCTCTCCGTTGTGGCTGCCGTAAGCTGCTTTTGCTGTGTGTGTGTGTGTGTCCCGTCGGTTCTTTAAGGCCTCCCGGGAACAGTGAGGAGCTGCGGACAGCGCGGGCCGGTTCAGTGGGACCCCCCTGCCTTAGCCTGGTAACAGCATCTGCCCCAGCGCCTCGCACCCCGTGGCAGAACCGTGCTACTGAACAATGTTCACTTTCTGCCGAGCGCTGCCTGCCTTTCCTCCCGGGATCGGGCTACTAGAGGGGTCAGAGCTTGTCTTTTCCAACATGGAAATGTATCCTCTTGCTCTTTTCTCTCTGAAGGGGAAAAGCTGTTTTACAGTAAGCGAGAAGATTCTGTTAGGTTCATGGAATTCTTCTTTGGGAAATTAATGAAATGGAGATGAGGTGGAATGAAGCCTGGTCTGGTGGATGCAGCTGAAGTACAAGAGCAGCTGACAAAACAGGAATTTGGTGACAGCGCCTTGTCCTTATGTAACTGGAGAGTGAGTTGGGTTTGGAAGGGACCTCAGAGATCTTGTTCCAACCCACTGCCATAGGCAGCGACACCTTCCACTGAACAATGCTTTAGTTTTATGCTCTCTGCATCTTGTCATTCTTAACGGTATGTTCTGCAAAGGTATAACAGGAATAGGAGGAGACAGCTTTAATAATCTGTAATACAGTGTTGTACTGTGCAGTGGTACTGGCTGTATGTTATAAAAAAATATCCCACTACTCGTGTCAAAACTCTGCTGATGTTTCTTGTATGAATATGACCTTAAATAATTGCCAGGAAGTGAAAATATCTTCTAATGCTTTACTCAATTACCTATTTCAGCCTTAAATAAAATTATAGAAATTATTAGAAACCTGAAATTCAGGTTGGTGTTCCACCTGCTCTGTTCCTTAGGATTAACACCTTCTTAATTTGTTTTGCTAAGTATGAAATCAGGTATGATGTAGTTTCATCAGGTTCTAAAAGCAGGTGAGCTCATTCTGCTTCTGTGAGGGAGGTTGAATTGTTGGCAGAAAGCAGTCATGTAAAAAGAAAATCAATATAAATCTTATTTATCAACATTTAAAAAAAATTATTCTTTAGGTTCAGGGAAAGTAAGTGCATTCTACATAATTAAAAAGATCTCAAAGTAGACATAATTGACCCTTTTTCCATTTCCTTTCTAGTCTTCATAGATATGTTTCTAAATTATTTCCCCCCATTCTAATAAGTAATGTTGAAAAACCAGTGCATAGTTTTAGAGACTGAAATTAAAGAGGTCATGAGTAAATTTTGTAAGATTTAGCTAAGCTTGGTTTATTAAAGTGGATTTTTAAATTTCTTGATGCTGGAAAGTTTGGGGTCATTCTCAATGTACCTGATCATAGCCTTAAGGACAGCAGCATAGAGCGACACTTTAATATCCTGGTCTGGAAGATGTTAATGATATTACTGAAAGGTAGAAACAAAGTCTTGAGTTTTGAGCTCCCTTGGGTTTTGAAATGGTGTGCGTCAACTGTGATTTCTCGTTTCACTGACTATTCAAAGCTACTGTCAAAATTCTTTGTGTAGGAAAGAACACTAGGAATGCAGGAGTTCTGCTGAAGTGGCATGAATGATACCTTGAGGTAAACACCAGCCTGTTAGGTGTGGAGCTGAATTTTTTATGCTAAAAATTTGTACAGTCTTAGACAAAACCAGATTTGAGTAAACAAAAAGTTGTTGAGATTGTAAGTATTTTTTCCAAACACCAAACGGAACAATACTGCGTAACTGAGAATGTGAAACTCCAATGACATTAGCTGCAAAAAGAAACGTTAATCGTGGAGAACAGAGTGGCTTCAGGAGCGAAGGGTTTGTTCCCCTCCCTGCTGCGAATCCATGCTGTGGTTTGCACGGTCCTGCTGCCGCCTTGTGGGCGTTATTTGAGTGTTTGCAGCAAATGTTTGTGTTCTGTGGCGCTGTGCAGAGCAGAGTTCTGGGTTCTTGTTAAAGAGCTTCATCATTAGCAACGTAGGTGCTCAGGTGTAATTTTTCATCATCAGGGTTGCTAAACAAGGATTTGCATTTTGCTTTAAGAGGTCATTTTTCTGAACAGAGTGTGAATTCGTATGGTTTGGGGCTTTTTACCACTGACCTTAGAAAGTTGAAAAAAATGTTTGTATTCTTTTTGCATGGAAAAATAGTAAAACTCGGTTTAAAAAATAGTCTTTTAACATGTTTTAATTGAATATGGAAAACACATCTTATGGAAACAATTACCTAGATCTAAACCTTCCCTTCATTATTGCCCCTCAAGCATGGAAAGATTAAGCACTGGGCTAATCAGCAAAACTAAAGGGACCTAATTCACTTTTCCTTCTGCAACAGGGAACTGGTTAGCTTATGTTTATGGGAGTTTGTGAGAACAGAAAGGAACTTCCCTGGATTCCTGACATGCTGACGTCACAGTTGATGTTGGGAAGAAGTGAGAATCTACCAAACCCTTTGTTTCTCCACACAGGAAGTGTGAGGAAGTCAGGAGGAGAAATTGGCATGTGAAAAGAAATGAGCATTTTATCCTAAATTTTGGTGTCAGACATGAAATGCCCACAGTGTTCTTCCTGATTTTTTGGGTCAGCCTTTGGTTTCTGCCTGCTTCCTGGGTGTCTGCAGTTTCATTTGCATTCTATAGTACATGTAGGTTCCTTTTGCAATTCACAGAAAATATTTAATGTATTGAACCCATGTGTAGATTAATTTTCAGATTAGGGATGAGTATCATGATAATTTATATGTTGATTGCTGTTAGAAAATTTGAGATGCTTAATGTCCCAAGATTGTTTACAGAAGGAATTATTATTTTTCTGAACAGAAATATTAGTATTGGAAGTTCATTATCAGAGAATTTCTAGCTTTAGGCTTTTGAAAAAATCTGGTTTATGTTGGAAACCATTCAGCTAGAATATCCTATATTTTCCCTACTTACGGAGAAACCAGACAAGATATGATACTGGAATGAGAAAATTTCTTAATTATTTTTTTCGTCAGAAGATTAACATAGATCTAGAAACTGGTTTAGGAAGTTGAAAGATTAATTATCTTTCTCCATGACTTCTACATTCAGAGACTAATAGTTTATAGAAATTTTTATTTTTAAGGTATTTTAACGAAATTATTGAGATACTTATGTAATGTAATTTTTATCAAGAAAGAAAAAATTACACTGAATCTCATATCAAACACAATAAAGGGCAGAACATTTCTGTGCAAACCAGTGAAATATGTCAGTGCCATTATGTAAAGAGATAATTTCTTTACATCTCTCCAAATATTCACTTCAGATATTGACATTTGCCTAGCATTTTGCACTTCTATGGCAATTCCTGTATTTTCTAAATATTGTTCTTTTACTTCACTTCCAGTATTTCTTGTACAGAAATTGTGTGTTTACCTTGGCATTCTTTACCCCACATTTCTGTTAGTAGTTTCCTCAGAGCAATTTATATTGCCTATTCACTATTTATTCCTGTGGATTTTTTTGTTTTGTTTTGTTTTCCCAGTATTCTTTTATGTATCAATTCCCTATGAGCTACCACCTGTATAAAATTCTGTCCATTTGGACTTAGATTCTGGTAAGATGGCAACTTGCAATTCTTATTTTTCATTTGAATGTTATTAAAAAGAAACTAAGGAAACCAATGTCCTTTCTTCACACACATTGTTGTTTCTCTTGAAACTCTTTTGTTTGTCAGAGTCATTCCCCTCCAGCAAAAATATTTCAGCCTTCCCTGCTCATTCATAGACTGCTGTGTAATCGGACATTTCTAAAACATCAGTTTAATATTGAGCACTGGGAACACTGCTCTGTCCTAACTTCAGAAGTGCTTAAAGCCTCCAGGGAAGCTCAGAAAGATGTTTTGTTACTTAGTCCATCACATCCTACAAGAACTGAGTGCTAAAATTTGAAACATTCTAATATTGAATGTTACTTGAAAATTTCAGGGGCACTGATCTATGAACTGGGGTGACAGTTAAGACCTTTGATTTGTAGCATCTATTCTACAAGAGTCATCATTGGAAAAGCCCTTGGAGTTGCTAGAAGGCTTTTAACTAAAAAAGTACACCATCACCTCTGGTTGTGGCATTGGTGGCTTTCATTCACGACCTGAGAATACTTTTGCAACCAATGGCAGTGATTCCTATTCTTAGTTTAGAAATAACGACTCTTTCCTTGAAACGCTCTGTTTGACTTGCTGGCCTGTGCTGATGTGCATTCCCTGTTTCATTAGGACTCTGCTCTGGCTTTCTCCTGAGACTGCCAGCTCAGATGACAGTTTTTAGGAGGTGCAGGCAGAGGCTGAATGATGAAGAGCTTTAATAATCATCTGGGTTCACACATGTTAAAGTAACTCAGCCATTGTGCTGGTCACCCTCTCAGGGGAATGCTAACTCCAGAGCTATCAGAAAAGCTCTACTGATAAATTTAAAACATGTTGACTTTGTGTGGCATGCAATCAAAAGCTGGTGGCAGTAACACAGCAGGGTTCTTAATCGCTTTGCTGTTACGGTCGTGCTCCTGCTGTCATATTTCTAAAGGTTCATTTGTTAATTTGTTGAAAAGAATGCTTAAGCAACTTGTGCAGTTTCCAACAACTTCTGTGCTAAGAGTAAGTGTAGTGTAGTGTAATATTAGATTTCCAGATAGCATGGGAGAAGATTTTTGGAAGAAATCACTACAACACTATGTGGAACGTATTCTCATGGTTCTCAAGTGGCTTTTAAATGTTTGGATTTTTAAAATTAAGTTTGCTTGTGGGAATCTAACTCTTGTTAAGCTGAACACATAATGGATGTGTACTGGATATATGAGTGTATATGGCTCTTTAAGCCAAATATATTCCTTGAGCATTCTAGGAATAGCAGTGGAGATTGTAACTGTCAGCACTGCAGCTGAATTTTGGGCTTTTGCAATAGTGATATCTGACCATTGGCTACTTGTATTTGTCCAGTCTGTCTAGCAGGAGTGTTAAGACAGTGATGGCTACTTAGTACAAGTTAGAGTGGTGTTTGTCTGGTGTATTGCAACTGGAAAGGTAATCCCTTTGGGAGAAGGGGAAATGATAAAATACTAAGTAAACAAACAAACAGGCATCTCTCTAAATCAGTGGCAATGTGGGCCATAAAAATAAAATTTTACCAAGATGAGCCCGTTTGTCCTGGTATGAACTGGACTTTTCTCCTCCCCTTCCTGGTGATCTTCCTGAACAAAGATGTCATCTTCCTTCAGCCACTGTTGTATGATGCTTTCAGTCCATTTCAACTAATGAACTTGCTCCCTCCCCAAAAGCCCTGCAGGAAAGGGTGTCCTGTCCCCCTTCAGTGTTTCAGAAAGAAAACATGAGGGAAACCTAAGTGCTGCCTTCCACTCTCTGGGGGATTAATGTAGGAGACCAATCCCATTGCTTTTCAAAGGAGCACAGTGAAACAGCAAGAGGCAACAACATGGATTTGCGAGAAGAGACATTTCAATTCTTAGTGATTTAAAAAAATAGCAATACTGTTTTGATGAAGTTATTAAGTACCAGTTTTTAAAGCAACACCAATGTCTGGATTAGAATTTTTTTTAAAAGTGTGTAGATAGCTAAAAAAGATGCCAGTTCTCAGAGTGCTGTAATGGAATAGCATTGTGCTTCCTGTTGTAATCTTTGTAAAAGATAGAAAGAAAATCACGTAACTTAACTTTTTAAAGCAAAAAACCAGAAAATTGAAGTAGGAAGGTGAAAAGATAATCTAGTGTTCAAGAAAGATTAATGCTGCTAGAGAGTCCCTGAAAATTAAAATCTCAGCTGTGTGTTTGTTTGTGATAGCCAAGATTATAAACTTCTAGTTGACTGTTAACATTTGGGTTGTCTAGAACATCAGACATGTGCTGTGACTGTAACCGTGTAATATAAATTATACACATTAAACTGCATTTTGATCTCAAATATTGTTAAAATAATACGGTAATAATATCTTATGTGTTAAATCCGACTTGCTAGTGACACTGTTTTAATGTTGGCAGGTGGAAATTTTCTCAGATTCTTGTCCTTGTGCTACTAAAATCATCCCTAACTAAAGATGCATCCAGACCTGTCTCCTCATCTGCACACTGAAGAATGTAACCTAATTATCAGTCTGCTCAAGAAGTGTCACAAGGAGGTAAGAAGTGTTGAGCAGAGAAAAGAGTGGGTGGGTTGGGGAAATGAGTGTCAGATAGATGAGTGGTGATATTATATAATCATGGAGAGAAAACCTCCTCTAGGCAGAACAGCCATGAAATATAGCTGGTGTATTTTCACTGAAGAGCTGTCTCATGACTATGTAAAATCATGCCAGTGATTTATTTAGGAAATACAACATACCTTAAAATTTTCTGTGCTACAGCTTAACACTTAGGCACCTATTTTAAGAACTGAAATAACGTCTGCATCTCTTAGTACTGTGTGTCCCTCAGAAAACAATAATAAAATCAGCTTCTAATGCCCTCCTTTTGTACGCTCGCAGCATTTCTGTATTCCAGCTGTCCCTGGGGCAGATGCTTCAGTGTGGTTATAAGCAGATGTGTTGTTGGGGAACCCAACAGCCACATGCCTGGTGTTCAGTGCTTGGAGAGCTAATTGGGAATTACTACTTGACTTCCATCTTCTTAATAGGTACCTACTCAAGGTTGTGAAATCTCAAGTTGTCTTTAGGCTTCTCCAGGCTCTTCATTGCTTCAAGATTATGGGGCAATCATCTCACTTGTTTAAAAGCCCTTTTAAAAATTCACTTTGTCTACATCTTCTGCATCTCTAGATGTAGAAGATTTGGTCCCTGCATTGAAAGCTTTCTGCAGCATTATTGCAATGTTATTAATTATTTTCCTAGTATATTCTAAATAGATGTTCTGCAGGGATAATCTTGTGGTATTAGTGCATAAAAAAGTTAAATTTCATTGTTTATACTGAGATAAAAATGTATTTAAATATTCACTATGAATGTGAAAACTCTTGATTTATACCACTACATGCAATCTACATGTTTCCACCTCTATGGTTAGTTGTGGTGTTGATACTTTTTTCTAATGCAGTTAGATTCTAAGACAATACAAATGTTAGCTTTACTGTTTTGAAGAGAATTGTAAATTTTTCTTTTCAAAAGCTGTTGCAGGATGAGAAACAAGGCTGATAATTCACAAAATGTGAGAGAAGACATTTTATCTGAAAGATGGGTAACAACATTTTTGCAGGATTTTAACATAGCTAAAGTAACATATTAAAAAACATTTTCAACACCACACTTTGTTATGATTTTTAAATTACAGCAATGAAGGGAGCAGAGTTTTAATACTAGAATTCATTTGCAGGTAGTATATTGTACTGGTTTTCCTCAGCAACATGTAATTTGTTTTGTTGGCACTTGGAGTGCAGTATCTTGAAACATGGGCACACTGCAGTCTGTTGACACCATCTCACAGGTGGTACTTCCCATTCCACTGCTCCTGTACAGAACATCTCCAAGCTTTAGAAATAAAAGTTGAATTAAATGTAGGAGTTACACTTTTCTTCCGAGTTCAGAAATTTTAATTTGCCTAAAAATGCTTCTGGTAGTTTGAGAGATTGTAGAAACTTTTTTCATTTCATTTTTAGTTGATTTTTTTTGCAACAACTTTAATGTTATAATATAGGTAAATGCTCAGTAGCTAGAATTTAGTGAGAAGACTACATGTACATTAACTACTACAGTATCAAAAGGATTGCCAAATGACCATCAGTTAGGAGAATAGGCAGCATGTAAGCAATATAAAGTGAAAGTGTTATAATTATTTTTTCATAATTGTGAAAACAAATCCAATTAGGAAAGAAAATGCATTCATATTTGTCCTGGACACATATGGGGGCTGTCTGTGCTTTGAGGAGGAATGCAGCAGTATTGCTTTACTGCTTGCAACTAATGAGTGGTTGTCTGGCTTTTTGTTTGTGGTTTGGGTTTTTTGGTTGTTTTTTTGTTTTAAATGAATGTGAAGATAGAATTATCATGGACTTGTGTGATGTAGCTTATTAGACTGCCTTGAGAACTGGAACTACAAGGTGTACTTGAACTCCTTGGCAGGAAGTGATTCAAAGGAATCTATTGTCAATCTGACTTACGAAGGCACTGGGAGCAGCAATAATAGCCATGCACAGAATTATATTCTCTTCGTTTTGTTTGAAGTTGATCTTTGCATGAAGAGGAATTACTTTTGTCAGTCTTATGCTCAGCTGGGAGAGGATGTTTGTGCTGGCAGTCTCAGAACAGAAAGAGTGAGGATGACTTTTTCACACTCAGTTGAAAGGGAGCAATATTTTTTCATTTGAAATTCAAGGGGAATGTACTGAAATATTATTTTTAAATTGAACTCACTGAAATCTGAAGTCAGTGATCTTAATGAGTTATTGGTGACTACTTACTGTTTTCTTATAATGCCAAAATGTCCTAAGAACCTTCGTCTACAATTTAAATCACCATTCCCGAGGGATGAAAAGCATTATTTTTTAATTGGGTGTCCATTTTCACAACAGTCAATTTGATTCACTTTATCCCTAATCTAGAACCTGCCCTGTTTATCAAGTTTTGTATCTAGTGAGGAGAGGTTAATGGGATTTCCATTTGATGTCACTTTTTTTTTAATAACTCAACTCTGGTGCCAAGTATGTGCTATAAATAGAAAAAAAATTTATAGATAGCAGCTCAAAGAAATATGTATTGTCTTGCAGTTGTATCACTGTAATAGGTGTAATAGCTATTTTTGAGAAACTGATTCTTTGTTTCCCTTATAATCTCAGCCAAGAAGTTGACATTTTAGGAATCTGGCTAAATAAACATGGATTAAACCCACTATACACACTATTCAGAGTAGAGTTAGCTTGAAATGTGAGTTCACCTTGAAATTTAACATGCAGGTATGCAAGTAGAATACAAAATTAAATCTGTATTAGCTGGAATGAAAATGTTGTAAAGGCAAGATCGGTGTGCAGTAAAGTGACCACTTGTTCCATGCAACTGCTTCAGTCATCTGATGCCCTTTATAAATCACAGAGGTATAAACAAGCTAATTATAGCACTGCTATAGTGAAGTGTTCCTCATAAACTTTATTAACCCACTCCTACTTCGGTAGTGTTCTGTTGGCTGAGATCTTTTTCATTGTTTGAATCCTTAATAGTGTTCATGTATCACTTGTATCAATCCACCCAGCTGCTGGTCAGTTCTAGAAGCGCACATAGGTGGAAGTGTGGAAGGGACTTCGTTTGCATCTGTTTTGTTCTTCTTGGTCTTTTTTGTTTAAATTCATTAATTGTCTTTAAGATTGGCCAGGTTGTCTCCATTCATTGTGTAGCTACAAATAACTAATAAAAGCCCTCTCCTTTAGGTGTTCTAAATGACTTGGATAATCTAAATCACTTGGATGCTCTGCTGCCAGGTTCTGCCATGAGATTCTGTGGCATGGCACAAGCACCCCTCTGAAAAAGCAGTCCTAGAGCCATACATTCTGAGAGTGGTTTAGTGCCTGGCAATATGGGATTGCTTTAAGAAAACCTGGCTAAGAGGACAGATTTTTATGGTGAATACCATCCTGTTAGCTGTGGAGAGCCTTTAGGTAGACAAGGCCTGCAGCTTTTTAGAAACCAAGGAACACTTAAATGTGTGTGAGGCCCACCATTGAGCTGTGCCATAAAGATGGTAAATACATCTTATTTATTAACCTCAAGATCTAGAGAGGTTTTTTATACTGGTTCTAATGTTCCAGTCAATTAAGCCTAGTGCCTGCATCTTCTGGACCAACACTAAATTCTTTGTGTAGAGTGAATCCTTTGCCTCTCTACGTCACAAAGAAATAATGAAAACTTAATGCAGGGAGGACATTGCCTCTGTATCACAACCTGGAGTTCAGAATATTTATTTTTTGTATGTTATTTAACCTAGTGTGAGTGAGAGTTGTGAGACTGACTTCTAGCAATAAAATGTATGTTCTGCATTTAAACAATAGCTTCAGCTTAGGTCTCCTTTAGTCTGGTTATGCATGGTGAGTACCTTCAACTCTCAGCGAGGTAGGGGTGGCTCAAGTGGGCTTCAGGAGTAGCTCGAACCTCTGCCTGCTTGGGGAAAAAAGTTACCAAACACCACTTTTCACAAGAAAGGGAAAGGAAAAGACCAGGATATGTTGAAAAATGCAAGTGAATTTAAATAAATTTAGAGCTTCAGAGGAAGAAACCTTTGAATTGTAATTTTTTTCTCCTTAACTCATCAGCACAATGTTTTGAAGTTTTTTGGCCATTGCAATGATATTGACCGTGAGATGAGGAAGTGCTTAAAAAAAGAGGTAAGCAATAAATTATAAATATTGGGAGTTAAATGCTTAATAAAAAATGGGAGAGAGCTAGAGTTGCTTTTTACTAAGTAGAATGAATCAATAAATTTAAGCACATTCTGCTGTGAGCACTTGAGACAAAATCTAAACTTTAAAAAATAAATTTGTCAAGTAAAATCTGGCATTAACAAATGGCATGGTGTATTTTTTAATATACAAAAATAGGCAAACACATTTTAATGAAACAAATATAGCAGATAGGAACTGACACTTCACAGATTGCCTCTGACTTTTTTCTTAATTTTTTTTAGTAGTGGTATTTGCACAGAATTTAATATAAAGCAGTAATGGTCACTTCTGCATAAGTAACACTTAAGGCTGAAGTCAGTTACACTGACTGAAACTACTTAATGAGCTGCTGAGTTAGGCCCTAATTGAAAATATCTGCAGATATGAAGGAACGAAGACTATGAGAGTTTAAATGGATTAACTGTTTTAACAGGCACATTTTCAGAAGAGTGCTCTTTATATTTATTGTGGTTGTACCTACATGACAGAACATATAAATGAACATTTCACACACCTTTTAACTTTAAACTGTACTTTATAATTTTCACATGAATTTCACCATACTAAAAAGTTTCTTTCCACATTATCTCAGTATTCTAATTTTTTCTTCTATCGAAGCCTTTATAAAGGAGTTCTTGATGATTGTATTTGTCTGCTTTCTTAAAATGTGTTTATATTGATATGCCATTACTAGGAAGCCCCTGAAAGGTTGTTCACAAATATTGAATAGGTACAGATGTAGCTTTTAAAGATCCATTGTTCTCATTCTACACAAAAACATGGATGGGTTATTGAAAAATTAAATATCGGCATGGGAAAAAGTTAAGCATTCTGAAAATGTTAAGTAATGTTTCAGGTCATTATTTCAGTTATAGACCAATCAGTATAATGGATGAAAAACTGGAAATCCTTTTCAAAATCAGTTTCTTTAATAGTTTATTATGTGATACAGAGAATTGAATATTTGTGGCTTACTTGGGTTTTATTCTTGATACCAATTATTAAAATATTGAACAAATATATGCTCTAACCTAAGGGCAAGAATAATTTGCCTCTCATGAAATACATATCAAATGATGCATTGATTTTTAATTTTTCATTTATTTGAGCCATGAAAATGTTTCCTTTTAGTTTGCAATGAAAGAAAGGCTCTTCAAGCTTCTGCTAGTGCAGGGGCATACTTGAAAGCGTGGTGATCTTATACATGTATCTTACCTGTGAAGGCTTTCTTGATTCCATTTTACACTGGAATCCTGCCTCTGTTGTGGTTCTTGTTTAAACCATTAAAAATCCCCACATGCCTTACCCTCATTCAATCCAAATTTGCCTTTGTTCCTTTCATCTTGGTATCCTGCTTTATCTGTGCATATAATTAATGACCAGGATCAAAAATAGTCCAAGCCTGTGATGACAAATTCATGTTTCAGAAGGCAGATACACATTAATCAGTATCTTGCAAAAGGAAGAGAACCTGACCTGTGCTCTAGAATAGCACCAGTGGAACTGGTTTTTCCTAGTTCATGTGTGAAGTGTAGCTGTCGTATGCTAGATCACTGTATAATTAAATTCCTCCATAAGATGAACGGAATATTCTTCATTAGAATGTTCTAATACTCTTTTGCTTAATAACCTCAAACTTAGAAACCTGTATTTTAATGGAATAAATGTTAATTTCAAAGTAAAAATGTTAATTTCAAAGTAAAAGTGAACCTATATCAAGATATTAACAAGAGCTGTATTTCTAAGGCATCAGTCAAAAATGTATTGTAAACATGGGTAAAACATGCTTCTACATTTTTAAATTTGACATATCTGTTTAATGATAACCGCTGGTCTATTAATTTCCTTATCTGTCTTCTAGTACGAAGAAAACAGGCGCAGAAACCGGGAGAAACGGCAGAGGATAATAAATGCTCACAAAGCCTCAGAGAAGTGAGCTGTGCTGGGGCTGGACAGCTGCAGCTCCATAGGGAAATTCACTTTGCAAGCTGACAGAATAGTTGTGTTTCACCACCAATGTCCAGCCTGTGATTTGTGAAATGGTGACAAAATAAATACATCTAATGAATATTTATTCCCAACAAGGCAAACAATGTGAAAAAATAAATACAATACATCGCTCACAAACTAACTTAAGTTTTGACCTCTAAAAGAAATCTACTGTGGCAAGTCTTTGTCCTGGCACTTTTATGATTGTTAAGTAATGAGGAATTGGTGTGTGTGAGGTACTATGTGTTCAGGGCAGCTGTGTTCCCCACTTTGTACTGAATTGTGTTTATTTCCTTGTGTTTAGCAGTTTCATATCATAGTTTTTGTAGGGATTTTTTGTTTGCTTTTGATTGCAAAACACTAAACTACTTTTTCCATCACTTTTTGTAGTGTTGTGGTAACACTTCTTAAATTGATTAGGAAGAAGAAATTTTAAACAGATGTGGCTTGAAATTGGAAGTTGCCTGTCAAGGACTAATTGGAGTTCTAGTATTTTTATTGAAGCTAAAAAGATGAAGCTACTGTCTTCAGCTGAGAAGATTACAAATCCTCCCTGCCAACCATATGTACAGTGTAGACTGTTGTAAGACAATTTGTTCATCATACCCAAAACAAGTGGCTTTAGAAATTCAGAGTGGAACATTTCCAGGGATTTACAAAGCTTCCCCTTGATTTTTGTTGAGTACAATCAATGTGTGCTAAGTGATTTTTGAAGAGGAGTGCTGCCAAAAATACAAGCTAAAGTTCTTCCATTTTCTCTGGTACAAAAGTAAAGTCACGTTATGACTATTGAGGTTGAAGCAAAGCTGACACTGAAACGAAAGAAAAATGTAACTTTGTCAGGCAAGTCAATGTGTATTGTGTTACCAAGTCGCCTTATTAGCCTATAAAAGGTGTTTATTTTCCATCAAACTGCTGAAAGCCCAGAACGAGTCTCAGAATTCAGATGTGCTATCAGAACATACACTGGTTTGTCCAGAGATGGAGCTGCTTCTCTGTGTGTCTGCTGGATTCACCTGACTTCTAAATAATGCCTCTGTTCTGCCTAGCAGCAAAAGACTTTTTTAAAAAATAAGTTTTGTTGAGCTACATATACAAAGTGTCTAGAAATATTTTGGAAAAAAGGTGCCTATTCTACAGTGAATTACATAGTTTGTTGTAAGAAGCATTGTTGACACTCAATCTTGAAATTGGTACGTGCCCCTATTTTTGGAAGAAAATGCTATTTTGTGAACTGTTTTGAAGGGTGAATTCAATAGAATAATTTTATTTTTCAATACCTGGATGGACCCAATTAAATCGGTAAAATTAAACCACAAATGTTTTCAGTGAAAGCTCCAAGCAAAGCTGAAGCAATTCCTTCTGCATCTTGACGCATTGTTTGTTTCTTAGAACAAGGAAGTGATGCACTGTTTGAGTTAATATTTGAATGGTTGGAAGTGGTGCAGCCTTTATTGGTACTTTTCATAGTATTTTGAAAGAGTACTTTGTAGTGAACTCCCCAGTCTGGGAACTCTGCATCCATGGCACTTCTTCCATTTGAGATGACACAACCTACTTCAGGCAAGCTCTTAAATAGGATTTGTAGCCTTTAAGTAAATAAATAGAGAATTGTTCCAGAGATTAGGTTGAGAAGCTGATATCTGAGTGCAGAAGCACTGAAGCTTTTGTTTCTTTAATCAGCTTCTGTGAGTCCCAATCTTTCACACAGCAACAAAACAAGAAACCAAGAGCCACTTAACACAGCTCATTAGTCAGAATCATGTTTGCAAAGATCAATGTGCTTAGTGAATGAAAGACCAAATGGCACACACAATTCCTATTGATACTTTAAACTACATTTATTTATAAATCTATTTTACAGATCAGCTTTGTTTACCTAGTGAAAGTCTGATCATGGTCTTCCTTCTGTTTCTCTTTGCTAATTGCCCACTAGTAGTGTGATATGAGAGTGCCCATTGATTCCTGTGGGTTTTGTTCCTTTTGTTTCACAGAGAGTTCACGTTGCTAATTTTATCTTGAAGCTGAAAAGCAGTGGTGTAATAATACTGATGATTCATCTGACAGAGAAAGGGGTAAGGGTGAAATAGTAAATGTGGGGTTTTTTCTTGTTTTCTAAAGCGAGCTTGGGTGAAATAAACCTTATCTCTATAGACTTTGAAAACACTTTATTGCAATGTCATTTGTCTATAAGAGCATTTTGCCCATTGTTCTTTCTGAAAGAGTGTATTTGAGAGAGAAAAGAAATTTCATGTGATTTGTGTTGAATTGCATGTGAGAAGCTCATGGGTGTTTCATGTCGGGAAGTAAAGAAAGGGGACACAGGGCAAATGGCAGCTCTGGCCATAATTTTCCATATTGAATTGCCATAAAAGTCTAGGACACATGGACAAGAGGAGGATAGAGCAAACGGAATTATAACTGTCCAGAAAAATCCCTTCAGTTTTACCAGAAACACCTGGTAACACTATTCGTAGTGTACTTTCTCTTGCTGGAAAACTAAATGACATTCTGTTTTCCTTAATTTTTTAAAAATTTATTTTTTAGCAGAAGGAAAAATATTTTGCTGAATAGCAGCAGCATAGTGTTAAGAATAGAGTTGAGTTCTTGCTCTGGTGTTAATTTCTTACAACAGGGCTTGAATCTGGTGCTCCTGTTAAGCTGCAGTGCTGAGTGTTAATACATTATGAATGTACCACTCATCTTTCCCTGTAAACTTTAGTTGGTAACATCCTCAAGGAATTACGTCCTTTGTTGCTGATACTGACGATGCGTAGTTTCTAGACCTTGAAGCAAAGCCTTGATTTAGTTGAGCTGACTGTACAGTTTGGAAGAGAATTAGTCCTGTGAGTTAGTTACTCCCTCTGTTACTGGAAATCACTGTAATGAACATTTCCAATGTGTTACACACTTTGCTGAAGCTGCACACCTCAGGTATAAAGTGTATTCAATGCATTCCTGAATTTGGCACTGCCCATGCTTTAAAAAAATTCATGACATCTAATACAATTTTTTTCTGATATAAATGAAAACACACTTACGTGGAATACCTAAAAGGATTTGAACAACTGGAAAACTGATACCAGATTCTGATAGTTGAGTTAAAAATGAATTATTAACATTAGTGCTTAAGCAAAGGAGATTCTCTACCTGGACAACCTAATGGATTTTAGTGCTGCACCTTATGTTACACACTGAGTTTTGTTAACATGGATTAGAATGGAGTATCAGCAAATCTTAGTGGTCCCATTAGATTGTTTATTTTACAGGCTCAGTGATAACCATGCTGCTCATCAACAGAACCTGCTTTGCAGTACATGAAGGTCTACTAATAAACTTGAAAGTGATTAGTAAATTCACATCAGGTTCCCCAAACCTACTTAAATTCTTGTGTACCAAAAAATATATCAACGGGAACAAAATACATATTTAGCCTGAAAATGGTTCTTGTGGAACATGCTTTAAAATTATTCTTTTGAACTATTTGGTGACAGTTTAAAGGCTGGGAACTTTCATGTGGAGCTATTGCTTTAACCAGTGAGACTTTTATTGGTATTTTAATGTAGACCCTTAGATAAAACAAGATACATTTTAAAGTGTAAATGAGCAGAAAAATCTTTTGGGACAGTAATTACCTGGAAATATGTTACTGATGGTTTGACAGAATTCATTCCCAGTACAGATGTCAGCCATCCAGAACCTGGAGATTTGTTTCAGCTTGGCAAAAGCGTCAAATGCCTTGAAGAGTATGGGTATATGTGGATAAGTTACAGGAACGCTGATACGACCATGTCATCCCGAGCACTGAGGTGCTGAGAGCAAAGGACGTGTTTTGCTAGCATGACATTAGCGGTCTAATTTTTACAAAAACCTTTGATTGAAAACTATTCATGACCTTTGCTGCCAGCAGCCCGACGCTTGAGTTCGACTTGACGTAAATTTGATTTCCCCTCCAGCCCCGGGCTGAGGCGGCTGCTCCCGGCGCTGGCATCACCGCGCTCCGGCTGTGCCGCGATGCCAGCGGTGACTGCGGCTCCGTCCCTGTCCCAGTGGTGCCACTGGGAAACCTTTCGTTACAGACTGCCAGGAAGAACATTGGGAACGTTTTGGTATTTTTCCCGAGCGTTGGCAGAACTGCTCGCAGTCAGCCGACAGACGCTGGACGTGATCGTGCCCAGACCGGGGCGGCGGCCGGTTCGGAACTGCACAAGGCGGCCTGCGCTGCCTTCCTGGGTCAGCCGCCAGCACTTAGCGCTGCGGGATCACCGCGATCGGCAGCGCCGTCTCCACTCTCCGCCTGGCAGCCAGGAACGTCGCCAGGCTCGGCGGCCACGACTCGGCCTCCCGTATCCCGTCTCCCGTCTCCGGTTCTCCTCATCCCGCACCCCGTTCCTGCACCCCGCGCTGCAGGACTCGGCAGCGCCGCCCAGCGGCCGCTCCGTCCCGCGGGAAGCGGCGGCCTTCCCGCCGCGCGGGCGGGGCTCCCTCAGGCTGCGCCGCCATGTTGGCAGGGCCCTGGGTCTCGTTTTTCTCGCAGCCTTGCGGTGTAGAGGTGTTGGTCTGTGCCCAGGTGGTCATGCTGTGCTGAGGAATGGCCTCAGCCCTTGTAAGAACAGAGTGCTGGGTGCTGGTGAGGTGCCATCGCCCCTGGAATCTGTGCAGCCCAACCACAGTGTCTGCCTCAGGTAAAACGACATCCACACTCTTCCCTCATGTGCCAAAAGTTGTCACAGCTGACCCCCGTGCTCTGACATCCTCAGGGGATGCTGCTGATTGCTCGTTGATGCTGAATTCTCTTGCACAATCCTACTTCTGTTTATCACCTACTTTTTTATTTATTTAAGTCCATGTTGTGCTCAGAACAGCACTGTTGAAATTAGCAAGCATGGTTGGACTTCACTGTGTCCAGCACTGAGCAAGGCCCTGCACATGGCCCCACGTGTAGCCACAAATCAGTGAGGATCAGTGCTGACATTACCAAAAAAATTGTCTCTCTGGTGTTTGGTAGGATTAGAAGCCTACACCTCACTCTCTTCCAAACCCTGGATTGGTAGTTATAGCTGTAAGAGATATTTTAGAAACAACTGTGTTGTGCCTTAATACAGGCATTCCTGCTTTCCAAAGTTCAGCAGGATGTTGGAACTGGCTGATGCACCTGGCTGTGGAAGCAGCCAGGAATAAAAGGTCATTCTCAAAGACAACTGGCATGAATGAAGTTTTGATTTATTAGTGATTCATTTTGTGCAGCATAATGGTTGATTTGTCACTTGCTCTGGGTATTCTGTAATGTTGTAATTATTTATCCAGTGGCACCTTAGACCATGCGTGCAATGCACAATACAATCCACCTCAGCTGTCTCTGTTAATTGAAAACTGCAGCTTTTAATTCTTAACTTTTCTGTAGCTTTCAGAGCTGCATATTTGTGTGGATTATTTAACTGTGTTTCGGTTTGGTTCATATTCTAACATTCCTTGTAATGAATATATAAAGTACTTTGTGTCTAAGTGGCATTAGTTAGACAGCTGCGGTTAGAAACAGCCCACATAATCATATTAAATCAATATTAAATGCGTGCTACTGAGTAGTTGTCTTTGGGATGCTGATGGTCCCAATTTAATTTAAACTTCATCCCACTAGTGCTCCAAAAAAACCTCAGAGGAAAACAAATCAAAAATCAAATCCCCAAATGAGTAACTCCGAAAGGAATAACAGATCTTTTATAATTAGTCCACATTGGCTTCATTTAGGTGGATGTACAAGCGTGTGGTATGGGGCAGCAAACAGTCCAAAACCTGTTGGCTGTTCACTGCAAGAGAGGGAACAACTGTGGAGAATGGGTGTCAAGATGGGCTTTTTTTTTTTTTTT
>VWZV01005860.1:618629-713544 GCA_013397155.1 Irena cyanogastra | reverse complement strand
AATGGGTGTTCAGGTGGGGTTTTTTTTTTTTTTTTTTTTTTTTTTTGTGATAAGAGAGTTTATTTGAACTAGGAAAATAGAAAAGGCTTGTTTGAGTTATGATGCTTTATGTGAGGAGATGTAAATACTAGAAGTTTCTTCAGAAACCCAGTTTGTCCTCAGTGTGATGCAGCTGTGCTGCTGTTGGTTCTGTTTGCAGGATGGCCAAGAATAGATGGTCAGGGCTGAAGGGGGGCAGCAACAAGGAAACCTGACACTTTCCCCTGGAGCTTCTTGGTATTCAAAATGGAGACTCTTAAATCATCTGGTTATAACAAGAGCTAGACATTCTCCCTTGCATTGTTTTTGTGCTGGGCTTGTGTTCGTAGGCTTCTGTTTCTGTGCTTAGGGTTGTGTACAAGGTGAGGGCAAAAATGGTTTAGTTGATCTACATCTCCTGGTTGGGAAGTTGCAAATTGTTGCAGGGAGTGGTGCATTGAGTGGAAGCCAATTCCAGTGTCCAGTACTCACTGGAGATATTGTAATTTTATCTCTTGTTGTTAATTAGGTCTTAAAATGTTTAGACGAGACTGAAGTTCTAGAAGTTGTGTACTGTATGTATTATGGGAGAACAGAAAGTGAAGATACCTGCAAGGGAAGTGAGAATTCTCCCTTTGAACAGAACAGCAGGAAGGGAACCTGGTTTGTATGAAAATATGTCTTTTAGTAGATTGAATATCTGAGGAAGAACTTGGGACATTAATCATCGGGACTTTTATTTGTGGCTTGATGTAGTTACAGATCATCTGGTCAGTTTTAGTGTGTTGTGGTGCTGCTAAGGTGAAGTTTCCTTGTGCCCTTAGACCAAAAATGGTGCTTAAGAGATGTAGGTCATGCCTGGCAAGTGTGGGTCAGGTGAACCTGGATCTCTGCTGTGTCCATTCCTTAGTTGTGTTCCCTCCACTTGCTGCTGCTCCAGAGTTTGCCCAGCAGCTTATGTCTGTTTTATGCAACTGAGTTATTAAGGAATGGCAATATGAGGAGGTAAAGGCTGAAATGTTGGACTGTCGAAATTATTAGTAGCATCTAAAACTAGATTGGGGGAAGTGCTCTGTGTGTGCATGTGTACCTATATCTGTATGTGTAGATATGTATAAATGTATAAAAGTTGGTACAGTGGTGAAAGAAAGGAGATGACCCATTTAGCCAACATTTCCAGTATGGAAGGGTTTTGGTCCTTGTTCTCTCAAGCTGTCTGATGGATCAAAACCCAGCAGTAATACAACAGTGCAGCCTTAGTGAGGGCATTTACTTTTATTTGGGGATTTGGATTCACCATATGGAAAGTAAAAAATATTACCAAAAATCAAGAGCAAAACCAAAATGTGTTAATCTTTCTGTTGTCTTTTGAGACAGTACAAATAGGCATTTTAATTTAGGTATGTTTGACTTGGCTTTGACAGTGAGAGAAACTAAAATACTTTAGCAGCAGCAAGAAGTTTTGAATTATCATCTGCCTCTGTGCTAACCTTCATTTTAGAATTATTTCAGCTAAGTGCAGAATTATGTTCTGAGTCTTAGCATTCCCAAACAAATCAGATCACTGATGTAATGACAGATGTGAATGATGTACAAATACAGCAAATAAGAATTTTGCTGTTTTTCAGCCCATGGGAAAGGATGACTGACTAGTAGATTTCTATCTAGACTACACAGATGCCAAGATTTTTTCTTAAATAATTATAATAATTTCTTATAATAAATACCTTTATTTCAGTTTGATCAGCAATGACAAGTAATGCAAGTTATTTTTGTTGGTGCCATAAAATCTTTTAAGTAATTATGGCTTACTCTTCAAAATTAAATCGCCATGTTTCATCTTAATTTGAGCTTGCTACTTGAGCACAGCCCCTTGGGGTCTGTGGTACATTGCAAAGATACAGTATTTAGCAGATAAAGCCAAAATCAGCCCAGGGAAACCTCATGTCTTTTGAGTTCTTTAGATTTGAGCTAGTGATGGGGTCCTCCAAAAGCCTTAAACAGCTGTGAACTCAAGCTTAGATTCAGATCTGGTTTTGTTTTACAACTTCCTCTTATCTTTGTAAGCAGAACCAAAAGCATGGTTTCAAGTCTCTTTTGTCCTGAAGATTAAATGCATGGGCTTGAAACTCAAATCCAGATTTGGTGGTTTAGGCTTGTGCTAATTTTTTTTTCTTTTTCAAATGAAACCAAGTATGAACAACCACCTCAGCAGCTGGCCAGAAAAAGTGCCATTTTACCATACCTAAATTTGGATTCTCAGTTTAAGTGTAAAATTGGCCTTTAGGAAACGGAAGAACACAAGATGCTGCCCTGAGACAGTTGGCAGGTGGCAAGCTGACAGAGCATTTTCCTCCAGACCAGTGCTGGGCCGCTCAATCTTGACTTGAAACCGAGTACTGGAATGATAATTGTTATTACTGCTGAGCAGAGAGTGCTTCCAGGCTAGAGAGCAGGTGCACACGTACAGAGTGGGTGAAGGAAGCAGAGTATATACACCAGCCATTTTCTCTTACTAGTGAGTATGTAGACAGGGAATTTGTAATTGCTGTTGGTTTTCCGCAGAAATTGTTCTATTCTATTGCATTCTTTTCACAGCAGTATTAGGGAGTTCCTTCAATTACGCATCTTTTGAAATTGGTTTAAAAAATAGTATTCTTCTTAGTTTACAAATAGGCACTGGCACCAGGCTAGTGGTTTTGTTTTTTGCATGGTTGTGGGGAATTGTTTAATTCTCCTTTCTGAGCCCTCTTTCTCTAGGTCAGCAGCCAGCAGCGAGGAACATCAAGTAAAAATAAAACTCCTATTTTTAGTTCAGCTACATAATGTCCTATTTATAATACTGAAATTTCAGCTACTACCTGGCCCCTTTCAATTCAATGAACCATCTCTTCTCTGTTAGCCCTCATTGCTCTTTTTTCACATCTGCCCCTTTTGATTCTTCTGCAATTATTTTTGTAGGTTTGGAGATGCTTTTCCAATGGGGCTTTTAATTCTGCACGGTGCTGACAGTGATCAGTTCAAGTAATTTGACTAGAAATAAGGGCAAGTAGCAGCTAGCAGGGGATATTCAAAACTTGACATAATTCATCCTCAAACTTTTAACACCATGAAACTCTTGGTGGGGGGTGGGGAACAGCTGCAGTCATAATGATATATCATTTGCTCCAGATAAATGTTTGCTTCTGCTTTTAATCTCTCATGACTATGAAAACATGATACTTTAACTTCATTTTCCTTAGGATGATTCATGACAGCAATTTTCTTCTCTCTCCCCACCCCTTTTGTTTTGTATAAATTTTAACAAAGGCCAGTGAGAGGGAGGCAAAGAAGAGCACATACACAAACATACACAAACATCTCCTGGGTAGCTGCCTAGGATCTGGAAATGAAATGGTTAAAAATGTGTTGAAAACCTCAGAGTGTAGCTGAAGTCTGGGGTTTTGGCAAGTAAAAGATGGCTCTCAACACAGGACCTTAGGAAAAATGCATTTGTCCAAAGGCTGTTTTTGCCCTGCCCACAGTCTTGGAGATAAGGGGGGAATTGTAGCAGGAATAGTTCCAAAATACGTTTGTCAGCTCGAAGAGCAAGAAGGAAATGTTGATGTGCGACTGGGTGAGGTTCTGCTGCCATCAGAGAGTGGCCTTCAAAATGGGGATTTCACTCTGGTTAAGCCAAAACTAATGTAGAAAAATTTCCAGTTAGAAGCATCTTATGAAACCAGATAGACCCTAATTATCCACTGAGGACCAGGCACTGAAAACATTTTATTTATTTCCTTCATATGATGTATCTCACTTGAAAGAAATGAAATGACTTGTAAACCTACAGCTTTTCAACAGGGTTGAGTCATGCTAGAGACTGATGAGAAGTTGGATGGGGGTGGAGGAGGAGGGAAAGTAATTCTGGTAATGTGGAGACCTTGTCATTGTGTGGCAAAGTTTGAGTTTCAAGAACCATGATTATGCTTGAGCAAAATTTTTGCACGATGCGTATGATACATGGTGCTGAGCTGTATTGGAAGCTGAATAAATAGATTGAGCAAGTACTTAGCTCGGCACGGTCACATTGTTGTGGCAGAGGTAGTGAAGTCTGATGGCTGGAAACAGCCATTCTTTAGGAAAATGGGGAGCTGCTTTAAAAGAGCAAAAATAATATAAAAGCACAATTTAAAACCCCCAAGCAACAAACCCTGTAACTTACAGCATTCAGTGGCAGAAGTACAGAGCACTTTATGTCATTAGATTCCAGGTACAAAGAGCTCTGCATTTCACAAAATTTCAGTTATCTTCTGAACAACAACAAAAAGCTATTGTTTCTTCTTGTCCTGTTTCATCTCCTTGTTTGAATATAAATTCAAAGAGAGTTCCTCCTTCTCAGACAGCTCTTTTTTTCCTCCTTCTTTAATATGCAGAATAAACAATATAAAGTGGAAATAAGTGAGGTATAAATAAAGGAAAAATATCTATCTTATGACTGCTCTGTCTCAAAACCTTCATCTGTAGTTGGGCAAAAGATTCTTTTTGGAGAGGAAGGTGATGGTTGGAATGAGGTTAGGTGGGATAAATGTGTAATTCTATTGTTATATTTAGTATTGCAGAATCTGTGAGCCAAGAGAAAGGTAGCAGGGTACAGATGTGCAAAAGAGGAATATTTGAGGGTTGTCATTCCCTGCTTGAGGAGAGACCATATGAGTGAATGAGGTCGGCAGAAGGGTAAAAATAGACAATGTGAAAAAGGGATGGAGTGAGAAGAGCCCCTTGGAAAATGTCCACAGGGTGTGAAGGGAGGAGGAGGAAGAACAGACCACTGAATGGAGCTCTAAAAAGAAGGGCAAAGAGGAAGCCCACAGTATAAACTGTACCAAACTGAAGTTTCAGAGAGAGAAGGGTAATTTGTGATGTCAAAGATATCAGTGGGGGTGTGTAGGAGATTTGGAGAAGACAGTGTTGGGTTTTGAATTTACAAAGGTCAGCAGTGATGCCTGAGACAGCTGTTCGAGCAGAAGCTTGAAGCGACATTTCTATAGACATGAGGTGGAGACTCACAGCAGCTTCCTGAGTGAAGAGATGCCCATTTTAAACCTTCTTTACCTATAACAAGTTATGATCATTTCATGTCTTGTAACAGACATCCTCCAGCTTTTCATTAAGTGACTAATTTTTACACTTTATACAGTCATAAATAATGTGTGTTAGACGTGACCATTCCTGGCAGAGCTCCTAGTTCTTTTTCCACAAAGTAACATTTGTTTGCCTTCTACCTAATAACAATCAAAGCAATGAAGACACTGCTATAGTATTTTTGAGATATTTGGAGTGTTACTGCAACATAATACATTCACTGCTCATTGCATTCTCCAAATAATTCATTTTAAAGACAAACACCCGCCTCTTTCCTGAACTCCCTTCCTCCATTCACCTTTCACTTTGAGAAGAATCCCTTCCAAAGCAATCAGCTGGATCTGACCCAAGTACAAATATGCTAAATTATGCCATTGTTCTGTTTTCCTGAAGTATTTTTTCCACCCCCACCCCCTTGTTTAATGCAAACCCATTTGATCCTGTCCCCTTTGCTTTGTAGTATACAGCACATACATTTAGTGTAGCCTTGTCATTATTTCTGTGTATTTGATTTCAGCATCACTTTCTGTCATTTGTTTTCCTAAACTTTAAACAGTTTCAAACTGGTAAACTTTTCAAAGCTCATGCTTTCCATGTTTCTGGAGCCTGAAGTGCCACCTTAGTATATCTACATCCACATACGCAATTAAACATCTTCACTTAGAGACTGGTTTAAGACAGGAGAAAAGTAGTATGGAAAACTTGTCCGTAGACCCCATGGTAAATCCCTCCATTTATATTGCAGAAGAACAGTTCATGGAGGGAGTAATGGCTTTAAATATTTTCTCTTAATTAAATGAAAAGCTGCTATTGCTGTAGAACATACAATGTGACCACTGGTTGCTTTTGCACACCTGTGCTCTGCCTGCTGTGGATGAAAGGTCCTGAGAAGTAATGAAAGAAGTGTGTGAAAACAGTTTACATCCCTGGATCTTTAATTCTTTAAGGTCACCAGTGCACTGAATGGGATTGAAAATACTCTCCATAAGCAGAGAGAGTATTTAGGAATGTAGATGATGAATGATTTCTTATGATGATACAACTGTTCAAGCCTGTCTGTTTCTTGGACATTAATGGAACAGACTGGGTTTGTTCCCTGGGAAAAGGGACCAGTGCTTGTCTTTTGGGTTGTATCAACCAGAATTACCAAAAAATCCTCAAGGTGAAATGCCACCAGGAAGGCAGGTGATCCTCTTTTTCTGGTATGTGTGAGAATTATGACTGAAACAGTGCTTCAGTTTTTGCCTTAAACACAATTTTTTTTTATTAATATGCAAAAAATTACTAAGATATAGGAGAAATTCAGATTCCACTTGATATTTGAATATGTATGAGAAAGAGAAGGCTATTGTAGGGGACATATTCATATAAGAGAGTCTTAGTCACAGGAAATTGGGAGCACAGTTCAAAGAATATTTTTAAGAAGGCAGCATTGAAGCAGCCAGAAGAGGATGTGTGATGAGAGTACTGCACTCATAATAAATAGAAATACAATGCTACTGCACCCAGTAATGACATGGAAAACAGTATGGAACTGTCTTCCACTGAGGTGGAGATAATGAAGCAGAGATAAAGTAGGATTTAAGCTTGAGATACAAACTGTGCCTTCATAATCCAGAGGTTGTTCATTAAGTATCTTGGATACTGAGAGCCTTCGAGATACTGCCTCTTCCTTGAATGGTTTAGTAGAAATTAGTACCAAATTAATTGCAAAAAAACCCTATTCTTATTTTGTCTAAAAATGAGGAATGTCAAAAATTATTTCCCATCCTAGATGGAAAACTAATTTTTATTCAATGCTATTCTATAAGGAATAAATGAAGAAAAATGTTGATAGAATTTTATGGTTTGCTACCAGCTAATTTAAAGTACTGGTTTACTGTGCATCCTCTAGGTTTTCAATTCTAAATCTGGTATTCCTGAATAGACCTGTTTTCCTAGAAATTTGAATGATTGCTGGAATTTGGCAAGAGCACTTGTGTAATCACATTTTGCAAATGAGGTGGTAGAAATTTTATTTCGTGAAAGACAAAGCAGCTCTGGCTCTGAAATCTCTGGCTTTGAATACCATTTTGGCTTCTCTAGAGCCAGAAGAAGAAGAAAGATGAGCAGGAAGGACTTGCCTTGGGTCAATCCCCAAATCTGTGTGTCATGGTTTAAGCACACAGCTCTTCATTGGCACATTCCTGCCCCTTCAGCTGAGATGAAGCTTGAAAGAGCTGAAGACTGGTTTGGGATTCTTGAGTGCTCTGCTCTCCAGGACCCTTGGTCATGTTCCTTTGTTTCCTGTTTTTTTTCCTCCCTTTTGGGAGGAAAAAAAATCTCCTTGATTCATATTGTGGATTTCTGCTTCCACATGGAGATGTTGTGTGCTTGAGCTCATATTTCTAAGGGAGTAAACTTGAACAAGAAGGAAGCAAAGACTTATGGATGCCTGTTGTGTCAAAGGCTTAGTCATTAAAATGCACTTAGAAAATTTTCTGTGCGAGAATATTGTGATATTGTGAAACAAGATTATTTCTTGAGTGGCTGAAGTGATCTATGGACTTAAAGGGTAGAAACCTACTAAACTAGAAAAACTTCCAGTTGGTTAAAATAGATTTTTTTCCCCTTAAGAGTAGTTCTGAATCTGGTATGTTCAGCAGACCATTTTTTGACAATAATTCATGTTTTGCATATGTGTAAGTAGGACTTGTCTGTTCTGGTGTTGGATGTCCCAGGCTCTGAAGGTTCTCACTTCAGCTGGAGAAACAGAGAAAAGCAATAAAATTATCAGGTATGTCTCTCCTTTAGTTCAGCTCTGGAAAAATGGAGTTGTTCCATTAATCTGAGTGACAGCTTTGGACAAGAAATTACCATGTTTATTTTACTCACAGTCATCTTCCTCATTGTTAAAGGACAGGCAAGGAGATACTGTTTCGCTGATGGTAATGTTCATGACAGCATAGAAAATTAGCTTTAAGTAGTTGTATTTCTGAAATGTATGTTTTGCAGTCCCTGACAGGGATTGGAATGTATTTGCTGTTATGGGTTTAGTTGCTAGTTGACATATTTTTGTATTTTATTCCTGGGACCTGTTTCACAGATGTCTGTGGCTCATCAACAAGTGCTCTGTGCATCTTTTGCATGATAAAATTTGGTACAAAAATTAGGCTTCTATACAAATTCCCATTTGTCATGTTTTTTTTTGTTTGAAATGAGAACAGAGCCGTGGTTCTAATAGTTGTTGTCCTGTTTGCAAATGGTTAAAATGAATTTATTCTACACAGAAATAGAATTAAAACAGATAGAAATCCTCTTCACTTACTCATCCTGTTGAGTTGTCTATAATTGATGGCACATTAAGAAAAGGAGGAATGTGCTATTCGTTGTTTCTTTCCTGTTAACATAAGGCAGTTAGTCTTGACTGGAATTTTGAAAAAGCAGTGACATTTCTAGGGAATTATTCCTGACCTCATACTTTGTGCCCTTGAAAATCTAATTTTTATGCAATCTCCTAAATTTTCTAAAGTCATTTAGTATTGGCCCTTTCTGCCTTTTTTTTTTTGGTTTTTTTGTTTTTCCATTACTGTATATAAACGTAAATAAACACAAATTAGGGTAGTAAGTAGTGTTTGATATGAATATGTGCAATAGAAAACTTCCTCTGTTGCCTGACCCTTTAAGGATTATATCCCACTCCTGATGTTGTCACTAAAGATTTGTAGGGTAATGTCATCCATTTTGGTTTTCAAGCTGAAAGCAGTGAGCTTCTGCTTGCTGCTTTTTCATCTGACATTTTGCTGGAATTCTGGAGAAGGAGGATTAGGACCCCTTTTTAGACAAGCACCACAATTCCCTGTGCAGGAGAGTTTTTACATTCCCCATTTGAGAGGTTTATTAACCTTTCAGACAGGCAGAACTTTTCCTGAGCAATGGAGCGCACGGTGCGTAACGTAGAGGCCAACATGCGTAACCTCCCTTTCCTAGGAATGAAACCCTAACGAGTGTTGGTGTTTTTGTCCTGGCTGTTTGTCTTGGTGCTGTTGCCTCTGTCAGTGATCTAGTATTGATTAGAGCAGCCATGGCGGCGCATAGAAGTGATCAGTGTAAGCTGCTGTCACTGCTGAGGTGACAATGTGTGTGGCTGTGTTTTGCCTCTGTGCCAGGCTCTCCTCTAACACACTTCCAGACTCGTGGGACACCAAGCTGGGTAAGCTGTTTTCCTTGGGTAGTTGTGTATCATACTTAATTTTCTCCCTACTTTTCTCAGAGCGGTTAGTGGTTCCAGAGGCAACAAAGCAGATCATTGGCAATCATCCAGGAAGTATTGCTTTGTTTTCTTTATTAAACTGTGAGTTTAGAAGACAGAGACTGGAATGGGCTTAGTTCTAGTAAGTTAGAACAGCCTAGAGGGCTTTCCATGCTACCCCAGCAGTCTCCTGTGTACTGCTGGTAACATCCCTACTGCAGTGTAAATCACTGGGTAACTCAGCACACCTTTTATTTAGCTGAATATAAATAAACAGCAGGATAGTTGAAAGAAATAACACTCCAGAGAAAACACAATCCTAGTGCAATTAGAGCATTTCTATTTAGATAATTGCTCACAGAAATTATAAGCTTGGATCTAATCCTCAAAGGATACAGAAAATTGGGAGTTCGAGGATGATCTGCTTCTTTCACTCTTCCCCCCCCCCTTTAATGCATTAATATCTTTGTTTCTCAAACCCTAAATGCTCAATTTTTTTGGCCTTTTTTCCTACTATACTGAGAGTGATACTGCAAATGACAAAATAGCAAAGGATGCTCTAGAGATAATCTGATTTTTGAGAGAATCTGTGTAGAGAGAAGAGTGATAACAAGCATGGTAATTTACTGCTGCTTGAAAGAAAAACATGACCTCATGCAGTTACAGAGGGGCTTGCCCTAATTATGGGTGCAGACAAGTTGGTCCCTGGGGTATTGGTGAGACAAGCGGTAATCTCCACAAACAAGTATTTACCTCAATAAGACTGTTCTCTCCTATGCTCCCTTTATAGGAATAGGCTTTTTTATGAATATTTCTTCCCATTTCTAAGAGCTGTAGCTTGGTGCTCAGGTGAGGAGGGAGAATTAGGCTTCTGTTCCTGTCTCGTTGACTTAGGCTGTGAGTTTAGGCAGGTTAACTCCATTCCTTTGCTTTACCCATGTCTACAGAGTGGGGATTACCAGCTATGGGTAGAGTACTTAGAGTTACTTCCTGTGCTTTAATTTGGTTTCTTTCCTCTTTTCTCTGTTGATTTTTTAATCCTTAAATTTTCTGAGACTGAGACCCTAAAAGCTGGAAAATGTGGAGTACAAAGAGAATTCCCTGTTACACTACTCTGCAGAGTGCTCCGAAAGAATAGAGTTTTGGCCAGAAACAAATACTGGCATATATAAAATACTGGTGTATAAAACAAATTGCCCCTGTAATCCAGGTCATCCCTTTGTTCAGTTGTGTTTTCTTAAATGTCTCCTCAATCTTCTGTTTTCAATACATTCTGTGAGACATATTTGCACTTTCAGTTTATAAAAACACTTGCTTTTTTGAACACCTGCCAAAAAGTGGATTTCTAAAGGATGAAACTAGAATAAAGATCTTAGTTTATGTTGCAATTCATGAGATTAAAATCAGAAGTTTTTAAAAATAAAACTTCCAACAGATTAATTGCTGAAAAATTACTAAATTTATTGATAAAGCAAAATGTGAAGTCAGTTAAGATGTGTATGAAATACTCTTACTGGTATTGAAAACTGGCTCAGTATTTATACAAGAAGGTTCCAGATCAGAAAAATAATATGTTGCCACATGTATGAGTTGGAAATACTTATTGGCTGGAGGAGTAAAATATGCCTTGAAGTAATTTGTTCTGTATGCCATTTTTTTTCCTGCCTATCCCAGAGCTCAGATTTTTTTTCACAAATATATGAAAAAATGGGTAGGTATCCATATGCAGTTTCTGTGCATGAGGCCTCTTCCCCAGCTCTTTAACATTTAAGGGAAGGGAAAAAATGTGGGTGTGAAAGTACGGGGGCAGTTTGAGAAGGCACTCTTTAAATGGTATGGGATTGTGTCATTCTCCCTTATAATTTACATCCTCAAACCATCATTTACTTCTTAATCCTACTTTGAATAATGAATATTCATCTAATCTGTTATTGGTTCTCCATGTAACTGCCATTGCTGAGGAACATCTTTCCACAGCCACAGAAAGTCACTCTGGATTTCACTTCTCAGGACCGCTGAGACTCAGCCTTGCAGAGGCTGCTCTGCTGTCTTTGAACAAGCCTGGAAGGTCTTGGTGCAGGAGGTGGAGATGGAACTGCTCGAGTGTGCTGGTGTAGATCTGTTCCAGTCCCCAGAGTAAATTAAACCTGATACAGGCTGAGCCTCTGCCTCAGTGACTGGGTTTATTGATTCAGAATTGGTAAAATACAGGGACGGTCTGCTCCCCATTCATTGTCTGTGTGACACTCCCAAATGGGTGCAGAGGAAAAGCCACAAAAATTGAGGATTCTTCTGAGCTGAGGAAATGCTTGTTGACAAATTTCCTTGATTTTAATTTTGAATCATGCTCTTAGATCAGGGCACAACAGACTTAATGGCTGATGAAGTCATCCACATTCTCCTTTGTTTCTTGTGGTCAGCTGAATGTTCACTTGTTTTACTGCAGGACACAAGTTTATGAAGTTGATGTGTTGTTATCAAAGCCTTTTAGTGTGGCCATTATACACCTCTTTTTTTTTCTCCTCTTTAGCAGTCAGCCATCTGCAAGAGCTGTTTGTTGTATCCAAATGATTGTGAGAGCGTTCAGTGAGGGTATAAACAATGACTGCGCTGGTTTTATTAGCAAAGGCCATGCAGAATCAGTGTCCAGGTCTGATTTCTTCCTTCTTAAACTTGTATCACTGTAATTCACATCGAAGTGGTTAACTTCTGATTTACTTGAGCTCAAGTAAAAACAGATAGAGGTCCACACACTGACACTATTCATGTTGATGGGAAACCATTTATATTGCTGCCAAATTGTTGAGGTGTTTTATTACAGTGGCAGTGAATACAAACCAGAGTAAATTTTTAATTTCACAATGTATTATATGAGGGAAATTGAGCCATCTTATAGGAGCAGCCCTAAACTAATTCACAGCAATCATTTATCTTCTTTGTTTTCTGCAGGGATTGGCTAAACTTCTTAATACATATTGTTTTATATGGGAACTGATTATAAAATATTGTTAGCTTTCTTACCGGTAAAACACTTCTCAATGATTATATAGTGCTTGTCCCAGAGAGGAAAACAGTAGAAGGGCTCCCATGTAAAATTTTTATTCCTGTTGCTTCTCAAAGAATACTGAAAAAACCACCAAAATCTCATGAATCTGAGCCTTGGCTGTGAAATTTCTATGTTTCTGTGGGGAGTATGTCACAGATGAAGCAGGTGTTCTCAGGGGGAATTATACCTCATTACTTGGGAAGGTTAATTGGTACTGCAAACCCCGCAGAAGCATCTACAAGATACCTGAACTGTCCACAATAACCTCATTTTCTAGCCTTAAAAAGGAAAAAACCAGAAAGCCCTGTGCACTTAAATATTATAAATTTAACTAGTGTGAATCTATAAGCTGCTGAAGTGAGTGATTCCAATTGGTGCAGTTCTGAATGCTGGCAGGAATCACATTTCCTGTCTCCCCTCATGCTCCATGGCTGCTCTGCCATGCAGCTTTTAGATTGAATCTCCTTGGGGCAGGGGCATTGTGCACAGTATTGAGGAGCATGTGCATGCAGTGTTGCATGTGGATGTTCAGGGAGAGAGTTCACCATCAAAACCAGCTGCAGACTTCTGTGTGTCACCAGATTCCTGTGAATTCATATCAAAGACAGTGGGACTAGAATACAGGGACTTGCCTGTATGGAACGTATTACAAAAGATGTGAGTCAGAGGAACTCAGACACACCAGCATCCTCTGCCATATCACATAAAATGCTGCCTAATACTTAAAACAATGTACCTGATTTTCTATTTGCATAGGCTTTTCTGAAATACAGTTTACTTTTGCTTTGAATCTCCTTCAGTCCATATACTGATCTCGTTACAGGAACAAACAGAGGCCTTTTATTTCTCTATGTCTGTGAAGAAGGTCCCCATGTCTGTTCAGTATCGCAGCTCAATGGATATTAAAACTGGTGCTGACAATATCATGTCATCATCAGTTCTCTGGAACTCACCACAATGTTGAGTGTTTCTTACAGTATTGCATTCTAGAGAGCATAAAATTACCAGTGCAGGAAAGGGGCCGGATTCAGTGTGAAAATAAAAGCAAGATTGTATTAAAATAACACATTTACAACAGCAGAGGCTTCTCAGCATTCACTGCTGTAGCCGTTGTTACCTCTTAGAGACAAGTGGATATTTCACACCTAGAAATCTGTATCATCCTTCAAGGTTTTTATGATTTTTTTTACCGCCAGTGGTTAGCACACATTGATACCTAAAACTGTTCTGAAAATACCCTTTCTTGTTCAAACTGTTCAATCAGGAGAATAACTGCTGATGTGGTACTTTAGAGAGGTTTTGGGATACAGGAAATGCCTTTTTGACAAAGCAGTTTCAGGAAAGTGCCATTCTCTGCCCTGAATCGTGACTGCAGCACTGCTTGCTTTGTACCTGTTTGAAGTACAGCTAGAATGTCACTAAATCCAAAAGGCTACTGCTTCCACAGGGACAGATCCATTGAGGTGGGGTTGTTTCTTACCTTCACCTCTACTTTGCATTGCCTGTTTGTATGCTTTGTATGCTCTCCATGGTCACATAAGCAGATCTAATTCCTAGATCCACACTGCAGCTGTTTCTGCCTTTATATCATTTCGTCTGCTTCAGAAGTTCCTGCGCCATAAAATGAAGCTTATTTTTCTGAGCTACAGGGATAGTTTGCTGACTCTGGAAACTTACCTTTGCCAGAGGTTTCTGTATTGCAGCAGAAGCTGTGTGAACGTTCCCTGTGAAATTCTTCCTAGAGATGTTAACCCACCTTTGCTGGAGGGCACAGTCCTGGTGGATATTGATGAGAAGGTAGAGATGGGTGTAGACTTCAGCTGAATCTGGCAAAGATATCTGTCTGTGGTTTCCAATAGTTTGTGGACAGGTGGCCATCTTCCAGCCCTGCAACCTATTTCTGTCAAGTTAGAGACCTCTTCTACAGCTTTTTCTTGTACCTTGTCAGATTTAGTTGAAACATTTGGGGCAGTGCTTGCTAAGCGTGTCTGAGGAGATGGTGGCGCTGGCACGGTGTTGAAGGGTGCAAATTCCTTCTAGACATTTGTGTTTCCAAGGTTTACGATGTCAACCCGGTGTGCGCACATGTAGCCTGTGTTGGTTCACACCAACAAAAGAATCTAGCCCATAATCATGGAGAAGCAGGAAAAGCAGATCACAATGAAGATACAGGCACTCTCAATGGTTTTTCTCCTTTGCACCACTTAGGTCAGGCTCTTTCTTCTCTGCTGGTGTCTGTTGCTGCTGGTCTTTGGGACAGTAATGTAGAGAGTTTTGGTGTTAAAATATAACACTCCAGGACAGGAAAAGAGGTAATGTTATATTCCAGCAATAATAAAGGGGCTGGAAGAGGTAAAGAAATGAAATGCTGTGCCACTTTATCATCTCTCATCTTCCCTCCTCTCGGCTTGAACTGACACTCACATGTGTGGTATAAAGGCTCCTGGGCAGGGTTTTCCATTGGTAAATGTAAAATACAGCTCAGGAGTAAAGAGGCAATGTTGTGCAGGGGGTCTCAGTTATGAGGCTTCAATGTTCTGTTTCCCCCAGGACCTAAACCAGCTTGTAGTGGGAGAGCTGAGGTTGAAGTGGAGTTCTGTGCTTTGAGGGGACACGGATCAGTACACAAATATTGGTAACAAAGGAAGAGCCGACTCTTGGCTGTCACTTCCATGTGGCAGCTGGAGGTCAGGGAGTGGTTTCTTGCTGTGGGGGAAGGGACCGGTTCATTCTGTAGAACCACAGCACAGGGCGCTGCTGGCCGGGGCCTGCGCCTGGGAGTGCTGATGCTGATTTGAACCACTCTGAACTGTCACCTCTTCACAGCCACTCGGATTGGCTTCCTTGTTTCCCTTACTGCCTCTGTGTATTGCTCGGGAGCACTGTGCTTGCTTTGAAGAGCTCGGGAGTGGAGGAGGAAATGCGCACACGCACACGTAAGCACGCACACACACACACACACACACACACACACACATACACACGAGGAAATTAGGAGGAGTCAGCAAAACAAGGAAGAGTCAGCAGCCAAAAGTTATAGCAGTGAGGAAAGAGTAACATCTTGAGGAAGTCTTATTAGAGGTCCTTTTTGAATCAAATATATGTTTTAGTGATGAACGCAGTGAAAGGTTTACTAATCCTAGAACAAAGAAATGGAAGAGGGGAGGATTCTAGATGGCGTTTTTATTTTGACAAAGCTGGCAGTATTTAGATGAAGTAGACCTTTATTGTTTTGTCAGTAAAGTAGTGCTTAAAGCCATATTTGGTTTAGTACTCTTCACTGCAGTATTAAAATGCCTGTACCTTCTACCCTGAAAAGCTTACAATTTACATAGACTAGAAAGAGGAATAAGGAAGTTTGTGAAATGATGAGGATTTATTGTCATTTCTCAAACAGATGAAATAGATCAGTAATTTTCAACACTGTCTATGGTGGTGATTTTTTTGAGGGAGAAAGTGTTGTTTAAAGGGGCTACTTCCATCAGGGCCAAAGAGTATATTGTTCCAGGACACTATACCTGTGAAGTGCCTCAACAGCCAGAGATACCTGTTGTATCTAATCTTTGTTATTGTCAGTGAGCTCAAGCACACTGACCTTCAGGGATCTGTTCTGCTCTTGTCCTCTGGATGTTATTGGTCCTGCTGCAGTGCTACTTGTACTTGCTCTTTTGAGGTATTGCTTGACTGGCTGAACAATGCACTTCTGGCTTAATACTAATATTTTGGCACTTACAACATTTTAGCTAGCCAGCTTTCAAGGAAGGAGAATGAGCTGGTGTTTCTGGAATTGAATACTTGGGTTAGGAAATAGAGTTAAGCTGTTCTGGGTTTATGTCTCGGGAGGAAAGATTAATGTGCATGATGGAATGAGAAGAGCTTGGACTCCAGGTATGCAGGGAGGGAAAGGACTGTCTTGCATTGTGAGTAACCCCCAGTGCTTTATTTGCTACTTTAATTCCCCTCAGCTGTACCTCAGCTGTGTGAGGGGTGGCAGGGATGGGCTATGTGGAGGGTTCACCTCCATCTGCCATTTCATTGTGGAAGGGATCAGACATCTCTTCTTGTTTCACATCAGTATTATGTCCAACCTGGTGTTTTTGCCATGGGTTACAAATATGATTGCTCAGGCCTTGCCTTCTACAAGCAAAGCTCATATTGGAGTTCTGTGCAGGGCATTTTAGTGAATGGATTAAATTTGTCACTGCAAGATTTACCCAGCATGCATTAAAACATGTTAGTTATGACCAACACTACTTGATGAGGGTTATCTGTGCAGTGGGCAGGAGAAACTGTAGAGTTCAGAAAGTTTTGGTCTGAGCTTGTTACCTTTGTGTTGCAGAAATGCACTTGCCATAGCTAAGGTGTAATTAGCTTTTAGGTTAATTTTATAAGGCTTTTGCATTGCCTTCCCTAAAATACACAACAGTTCTTCCTTTTGGTTTTTTTCCCCCCCCAAATTAGACACTGCACATCAAAAAAATGCACACACATGCACTGCTTTTTCTCTCCTTTTTTTTTCTTTTAACCAAGCAAACACTTGAACATAGCCATAAAATTACATGCAGGATAAATGCTGTAATTATTTGCATAAGCAATAAGTATAATTTTCAATATGACAGCATTATCTCTTGTACTCCAAAGCAGAGAAACTACATCTTTTCTACTCTGACAGAAGCAACAGTAAAAGTTAAAACATAATTTCTCAGGTTCTATAAACCAAACTGACTGATGTGCTGTTTGTTGAAATACACATTACTTCAAAATTGATGCTGCTGTTAGTTTTTATATGTCTAAACTTTTAGCGATTTGTCTTCCTCAAAGACAGAAAAGAGAGGTGGAGGGAAGAGATTCCTAGCATCTGCCCATAATTTTTATTATTTTTAATAAATTATTTTATTCTGTATTTCAAATCTTTCTTGATCAAAGCCATGCCATTCTCTGAACTGCTTCTCAAGAAGAAAAAATAGTGTTTAGCCTTAAAGTCAAGAATTAAACAGCTTGCCCTAGAGGGCCCTAAAGTAATAGAAAGGATGAATACTTGTGATTATTCATTGTGGTGTTTCAGGTTTGAGAAATGTAAGGTAAACCAATCTGAATAGTCTTTCTAAATGGTGAACAGTAAAATATTTTCTTGTCATGAGAAGGATAGAAGATCGTGATCCTAAAGAAGAGGAAGACCTAGGATAGTTTAGACCTGTCTTGCAGTATACTTAGTTTATGCTTTTCTGGCCCATTCTGTGTTTTATCTGCTGAAGAGGAAACATAATATTTCTCATTAAGTGAAATAAAATAACCTTCCTTCTCCCATTTGTGTGCTGAAGATAAAGCCATGGCTTGCTGGTTACTTTAGTTCAGAAGACATGAAGCTGGCAACTGAAGAAGGCTTTCCTACTTTCCCCCTTCTCCTGCTTTTTCTCCTGTTCAATAAAAAAATCATTATTTGTCTATTTAGCATCCTGTGATGCCTGAAGGGGTCAGTTAAGTGCTGTTGCTTGCATGAGGGAGAGGATGAGTGGATTGGAGGGGGAAGGGCAAGGGATATATTGCCAATTTTCATCAGCATTTTTCTGACAGTGTTAAGAGGCAGGTCTGTGCTAATCTACTTTGTTTTGGCTGAAGTGGTTTTGGTACCGTTTAGAGAGGACAGCTGGAGCTGCTCTGAAGGGGCAGAAACCCTCTGCAGCTGACGGTGATGAACATCTGGGGGTAAACCTTTTCCACCAGTACAGTCTTCACAAGTTGCGTGTTTGTCCACACCCCAAATTCTTCCCTGCAGGGCTGAAGGAAAAATCTAGTGAAAGAGATGGCTGTCTGCAAACCCCTTGGGTACTCACTTGGTATGGGAAGCTCTCCATGTTCATTTCCCGTTCTCTCTTATCCTTTCCTGTACAGTATATTAGTTTATTGGAACACAGTATATTAGTTCATTGGAATACAGAACCCAAGGAAGTCTTGCTATGATATGTCTCAGGAAAACACACTTGAACATACTGTCAGTTAAAGGATTGGCACAGATCCTTCAGGGTTGCAAGAAAATGTTGAGACTATATTGCTCTTTATTTTCTTTTTTTCCAGTTAGTTGAATGACATTTCTTCAGGAATTAGTAGCCCCATCTTTCTTCTCATCTCTCGATCAAGGCCACTGAGGATCTGTAGTCAGGTAAAGCAGGGAAGAGCTGATGGCAGAAGTTGTGTTTATGATATTGCCTATCTGGTGCCCTTAAGCCTTAATGAGGCATTGATTAAGAACCTGTGGCATTGTTTTAAAAGAAAAAAATGAAATTATAACAAAGTGTGAACTCTTATTTCTTTTCTCCAGCTCTGCCACCAAAGTTTTGGAGGAACCCTGGCTATGAGTGAGTGTTGGCTCTCACTGTAGTGAAGCTACCTCTTGACTCTGCTCTGAAGCAGCAGCTGGTGGGCAGCTTTCAGCTGTCCCCATCAGCACTGGGACACTTCCATGTGTGTCTGCAGAGCAGACCTGTCCCATTTTTAAAGATTGGGAGCAATGTCCTTAAACAGCCGTAAATGAAAAACGTTCCTTTATGTGGCATCTCCTATATGGAGTGTACTTAAACTTTCAGTTCTTGATCATGTCAGAAGATGAACCAGCAGCCAGTCTGTTATGAACATTCTTATTAAGAGAATAATAAGATAAGTAATTAATATGAACTCCTGTAATTGCAGGATTTCAGTACACACAATGTAAAATACACTTAAGGCAGGTTAAACAAAATAGAAAGATTTTCTTAGACCATTACCATCCTCTTTATTGTCATGTTTTTGTTCTTGATTTTCATGTTTTGAAAATACTGTAAAATGTCAACAGAACAGAGCTTGGAAATTAAAACTTAGATAAATGATTATCTAGTACAGCAGAAACTGATGTGTTAAAAATTATGGAAGCAAATATTTTGCTAAAGCAGAGTCTTTGTGCAGATCATAGCAGCTGAAGTTGGTTATTTAGCCTTTCAGAGAGCTGGTTTATATTTTATGATGGGAGACTAGATCCCTTATTGAAATGTGATAAAAATCAGCTACATGTTTTGAAATTAGTGACACTGTTTCATCTGGATGCTTTGTTTTTTGTACAATTCAGTGCCTTCTCTAGTGTAGTGCTCACTAGAGGACCCACAAAATGAAAGCATCCTAAATTTGATGTTTGTATCATGACCAAGGGACAAAATATTTTAGTAGACATGTGAAATGAAGAAGATTCTCCATGGATGTAAATTATGACAGCTCCATACATTTTACTAGATAATGGTATATAATTTAGAATTTAGGGATCTTGTTCTGAAGAATTTTCCTTACAATATTTGGTGCCATGAATATATATGTTTATCTTTCATGCATCCATGATAATCTAAATGATTTGCAAATGTCTACATTAAAAATACAAGGAGAAAATGTATTGTTTGAGAAGTTAGAGAGAAGGAATGGCCAATCCAAATACTGCCTTTGAGCTTCATGCTTCATTCAGGCTGTGAAAATGACAAAAGTCTTAGTTGGGACCATGTGTTGGTTTTAAAACTGAGAAACCAAGTTTGAGAAATTGATGTGATCTCAGCTTCCTGCTGTGTTCACTGACACCTATAAAAGGGTATTGAGTGTTGGTGTGCTTGGATAGATCAGAGTTGTTTTTGGCAGATGATGCAAACTAGTAAAAATCTGATATCGTTTCCTACAGATCAATAAGAAACAAGAACTTTAGATTTTTTTTTTAATACTATATTCTGTAGTTTTGGCTTTCCTTGTATAAAAATATTACGACAAAGTACTGTGGTTACCAAATCAGTCAGCTTCTGCAATGTCATTCTCATCTACCCTACTTCTCAATTTCTGAATTAAAATGTAAAGAGTGAAATAAGTGAAATTTGTACAATGAACTGCATTTGTGATCTTGTAAATGCTGCAAACAGCTCAGAGTCTCCCCAGTAGTCTGTTTGAGTATTGGTGCTTCCCAGTAGATCGGATGAAGTGCAGCTGACTGGAGCAAGAGGCTTTGGGTTTGTTCTAAGCACTGCTGAAGACCATGGGATCGGAATGCAGGAAGCTTTAGGGCATGTCAGAAAGGGAAAGTAAAAATCTTATATTACGTGAGGACTATCTCCGGGAGGCTGAAAAAAAATCAGTTTAATTTTATCTGTGGTTGTAGGCTTTGCTGCAGTAATCCTTGCACATGAATGCATGCATTCACAGCTGTTTTTTAACATAATAAGCTGTGCACATACTTTTTCTGTTCCATATTGTGCTTCTTCCTCTTCTTTTCAGCACTAGTGGACTGTTCTCACAGATGCTGATAGTACCCATATACAAAGGCTGGAGTGAGGAAGCTGGGGCTTCCAGTAACAAACACATGGTTCTGCAGGAGAGTCTGTGTTTTCTGAAGTAGTTATAGTCAGAGTTTAAAAGGAGCAAGTTATTTTTGGAGGATTTAGTGTTGCTTCATGGTTAATTTCTTCTCTCTAACAGCAAGAATTCGTCTGTACTTCTTGCTCTTTGTAGAGCAGAGTGAGTGCAATAGTGAAATAGGTTCTGTTAAGAAAAGTAGTGATGTTGAGGGAGGTCTGCAATGCAAAATACTCTGCAGCCTCTTTTGTCATGCTCAGAAAATAAGGGAATTTCAGTATATGAATGCCCCCATCAAAAAACTGAAGGTTTGATTGCTGCTTTCCAGCTCATTGTAGGTTTGTATGTCAGCCGAGTTTAATGATGAGTGGTATTCCTTCTGTAAATGTTTTATGCAAAATGGTGAAAGCACATTGTCAGATTTGCTGGAAAGGTGGTGCTTTCAAGAGTGAAATTTGTGAATGAACTCCTTATACATTAAGATGGACAGGAACTTGGTATTTTGGAGTTTTTTCTGATTTTTTAGTTGACCTATGTACAACATCACACTCAACCACATAGACAAGAAGATTAATTCCTTCAGAGGCTTTCTTGCATGGTTTTTCTTGGATTATCAAGTTATTTCCAAACAGTCTGGGAGATGTGTGTAGCACCCTCATTTTACAGGTAATAAACTGTAGCAAAGGAAATTAATGACAGTTTATGACTAATTCTGATGGCCTAAATTGTGACACCTAGAACCCAAGTTACCTGTTTTCAACCCCCTTGTGGCCCATACACTCCATGATCAGGGAACAGCTTCCAGTGCAGTTGGTCACTATTGACAAACATTGTGTCTAGTCAGAAGCTCCGGAGCTGTGGGACATGTTTGAGTCAAAAGATTCTCCAATGATGAGAAAGTACATTAGAGCTGGGGATGAAGTCCCGTTCCATTCTGCAATATGCAGGTGTCCTACCGTGAGACTTGCTTCTTTTTGCTTGCCTTCCTCTGCCTACTCCCTGCCATTTCAAATTTGCTCATGACCTTTGACAATAACATGGGAGCCTTTTCCTCAAAAACCAAGCTGCACATGTTTCTGTCCTGAGCACCGTGGAGTGTGGAAAAGAATATTATGAAATTACATAATCTAGGACTATGTGGTACTACATAATGTATGGGATATTTCTCCAAATACTAGTTCTGCTGGCACCTTGCATAGCACCTCCCAAGTTCTCTCCTTTCCCTTCCCACTGAAAAGTCTTATCCTGCCAAATGTGGTTTAGTTCTCTTCCCTATTTAACTGCTGTTCTCCTCCATCTAGACAGAAGACTGGCATGGATGTGTAAAGTCTGGCAGAGGCATTGAGAGCTGAAAGGAGAGCTGCTGTGCTGGGCTTCCCTTTGCTGGGGCTGCCAGGCCAGAGGGTTCCTGTAGCTCAGCTCTGGCTTACTGAGCTGCTGCTGTGCAATTCCCAGGCATGGGATTGTGCAGGAGGCTTTTAGTAGGCTTCAGGTGTAATGATTTGTTTACTTAAAGAATCAAGAAAATAATCAAGTTGACTATCATTCTTAAATTCACTCACAGTTGCTTTGTGTAACTTCTCACTACTTTTTGCAATGAAGCCTCTTTAATAGACAGGCTTGCTCTGGGAGATCATACCTTGTACCTGGAGCAAGAACATTTAACTGCTTCAATAAAGGTGCTCTTAGCTTACAGTGTGCAAGACAAGTTTGATTTTTGTTCCAAGTGTGAAAATTCAGTTTTCCCTGCCTAGTAGGTGTGGTTATGTGTTGTACATAGTCTTGTGTATAAAACGTGCTGCTGTGTTGACCCTGCAATTGTGTATAAAATATGATTGTTTTAAACTTTGACTATATTTATATCCCTCTACTTTCTTCAGTGCATAAGAATAAAGAAGCATCCTAGAATTTTAGTGTTTAACAGCAAATTCTGTACTGATTTAGAGGTTTTACTGTCGGTTATTACTGTAGAAAAAACCACAGTGTATCTGTGGGCATTGTATTGCATTGATTGAGGAGCTGTATTGAAGCCTTAATCGGTGACAGAAGAGTGTATTTTTCTTTACAAATATCCTTTGGAAATTATTGTTCACAAAGGTAACAATAGAAAATAATTATATTTTAACAGAAGTTAATATTTCAAATGTATTGAGTATATTGTGGGACTTAAGACTTTCTGCAGTTTAAGGCATATTTAAGGTGTATTAAGCAATTCCTATTTAGTGTTTATTTTAAAACACTTATGAGAGGTACAGCACAGTAAAAAAGAACTTTGGCCATGATCTGTGGTTTCATTTGCAGTATATTCAATGGAGAGTGTGTAGTTTGTGTTACCCTCTTCTAGTACAAATTGCCTGTGCTTGTGCTGCATGTGCAAGTATGTGCAGTTGGGCCCCTGTAGTCATTGTGTTTTAACTTGTGGACATTTTTACTTGTGTGTTTAAGTCAGGACCTGCAAATTAGAACTCAGGGATTCATGTGCCCAGTTTTGAGGACATCTATCTCCAGTGTTGGTGGTATGAGCACCTGAACATTTTAAAGGTAACAGAGAGAAGAGGGATGATTGAAAGTTGTTGAAATATGTTAGTGAAAAGGTAGAAATGTTGAAGACTGTGAATAACTTTACTTTCTTTCCCCTGAGTGAATTCTGTACATTTTAATAAAAGACCAAATGTGTGTTGGGATCAATAAGTAATTCAAGGAACTGTCATATCTCTCTCCCACTCACCAGCCTGTGGAATCCACACTCAGGGGCAGTCAGCAGTGGTCTTGGCTGCAGGGCAGGACATGGGAAGTTCCCAGCTAATCTGGCACACACATAGCATGTTGAAAATGTTTACTTACTGCTTCAAAGGCATCCACTGAACTCTCACACTGGGGTTCCAGTAGACGTCATAAAATGTCACTGTGAATGTGTAGACACAAAAGGAAAAAGGCTCAGTAAATAAAACACCAGTCTTGCAAGTGATTCTCAGTATGGTGTTTGGTTTATGCACTTGATATTTTCAGGTATGTTCTGCTCGAGTGTAACTTCTTTCATAGGTCATAACAAAGTCCCTGCAACTCTTTGGTTCAAAAGTTAAAATAGCTTGATGCAGCAAGAAAGCAAAGTTTTCAGATCTAGATCTAGAAGGACAGCCTGGATGGAGTAAGTAACCAACCTTCCCTGGGTGTGATGTGTTTTAAAGTGTGCTTGGTAATAAATATTATGGTTAAATTTACACTTGCACAGTAAGTCTGATATACAAACAAATTTCCTTTCAGCAGATTTTTTTTTCATCTTAAAGAAGATTTTTTATGATTTTAGATTTTGAGAAAGATTGCAAAATCTTTCTTTTCCTCTCTTATCCCTGTGCCTCTTATCCACATTCAGACCAAATAGTAATTTCTGAGTGCTTTTAATATTCATCAGGTTCACAAGCCAAGCCACATTTCTGATCTTTTTGGACATTTTGTTCCCCCAAACTTCACCCCATTTCACTCTTGTGGCTTTCCTCCTTGTCCCTGCTTTCATTTCTGTTTCCCCAGGGCGGCCTCTCTCCGTCTTGGATACATTTCTTCTAAACTGGGAACTCTATTACCCTTCAGGAAAAGAAAAACTGTAGAGAATTTAGAAATTCCTTAGCTGTGTAAAAATGCAAGCCATGGACTAGAATGCCTCCAATGATGTAACTAATGACATTTCAGTCTCTGGAACTTCCTGACAGGGACAGGGAAATGGGGATTCAATGTATCAGTAATAAAATAAAATGTTTTAGGAAATTTCAGCTTTCTTGCATGGTTTCCCCCTGCCCCTTCTACTTTTAGAGGCACATTCAATATTGCTGAGAAATACCAAAGACCACAAAGAAGCTTAATCTTTATGATTCATCCTGAAAAATTGTATCATTTTTATAATTCATAATACCTGAAAGTAGAAATCGCACTCAATGTTCATGGAATCAGAATTAATAAGGAAATGTGTAGCTTTGCATATCTCAAATGAGCACAGAGCTCATATATTTAGGGTAGCATTTTCAGTGTGTATACACTGAAAAAATGAAAAAAAATTAATTTATTTGTTAACATGAACAATATTTTATGAAGAGAAGTTTGATTAATTTAATATTAATGTTTTCTAATTTCCTGCTTTTCTGAGAATCACTTTTAAACAGGATATTGGTTCTGTTTACAAAAAAGAGCAGGTTTATTAATATAGAATTGGAGTTGTGCCCAGATGGAAATATGTACTCCATTGCAGCTCTCTGCCTTGTATTGGAGCTAAATGCTGAGGTTCTCTATCCACAAATAGTGTCTGTCTTTATAGCAAAGGACTTTTGGGACTTCATTTTCTTTTAAATGTTTATTTCTTTGTATCCTTGGTAGATTTCCTGTAGAGGGTACCTGTCTGCTGTCTGCTGAGGGCTGATCCAGCACAGGTAAATGCCTAGGATGTCACTAGGGAGTTCAAGACTCTCATCCTGACCTGTGGAAATTAGCCTGGGCTGCATCACTGATTTCAGTGCTTACAGAGTTATGCCCTTTTCAAAAGAGCTTTGTGGAGAATGGTAGACACCATTCATGTAATATGCATAATTTATTTACAAATATACTTGTTCAGTAACTAATTTCTTAGTCACTTTATTTTGCATTTATTTTAACTGTGGAGCTGGAAATTTGAGTTTATCTCATGGATGGATGAATAGTTAGTCTGTGTGATGTTTCTTTTTCTTGACTTAACTCAAGTGTAGAGTGATGTGCATGTATAGAACAAAAATGTGTCTCCATTCCCCTCTGAGAGCTTTTTAAAAAGCTTATGGTTTTGCTGTCTCTCTCTTGATTTAAACAGATGATCACGATTTTGGAGTTACAATTTGTGATAATTTGGATACAAAGGAAAACAGCACAAGAAAGATGTGGGTCTGTTAGAGGGGTCCAGAGGAGGGCATAAAGATGCTTACAGGGCTGGAGCTCATCTGCCTGTGGAGACAGGCTGAAAGCTGGGGCTGATCATCCTGGAGAAGAGAAGGCTCCAGGGAGACTAATTTGTGGCCTTCCAGTGCCTTAAAGGGGGCTTATAAAAAGGAGAGAGAGGGACTTTTTATGTACGCTGATAGTGACAGGACAAGGGAAAATGGTTTTAAACTGAAAGGGTTTAGACTGTATGATAGGAAGAAATTCTTTACTCGGAAATTCTTTACTGTGCCTGCACTGGTACAAGTTTCCCAGAGAAGCTGTGGCTGCACCATCCCTGGAAATGTTGGATTGGGCTTGGAGCAACCAGGTGCAGTTGGAAGGTGTCCCTGCGCATGGTAGGGGGTTGAAATGAGATGATCTTTAAGGACCTTTCCAACCAAAATCATTCTGTGGCTCTGTGAAACTGTTGATGGACTAGGGTTTTTCATTGATTGTCTGGTTTAGGGGATTTCAGTGAAAAGTGCCTAAATATTTTGCAGACTGATACCAAAAGCAATTCACATGTCACACCATATGTATGGAGCACCTCATGCTGGAGCAGAGGATTGAACCTAGGTTTCATAGAGCTAAACTCACCACCTTGACCTACTTACTTGTTTTCTCTCTCTAAGCTCTCTGATTCATTTGAATTAATTTGGACTTCATTTGAAATATTAACTGATTTATTTAATTGGAATTATTTTAATGCACTGATTTCTTCAGAAATATGACCATGAGAAAAGTAAATAGCAGATTGCAACACTTGTACATTGCAAAGAAAGGGAGAGCAAATTTGATCTGCTGTGATGAGTCTGAGTTTAACTGTATTGGCTGGAGTTTAATTTGGGGAAAATATCATAAATATGATGATAGAGCATCTGATATTTTTCTGGGAAATAACTGGTCATGTAGGAAAACCTCTCAGTCTTCCACCCTCACAAATCATTTAAATTCCATCATTCCTTGGGGTTTTAAAATTACTTCCAGTATGTTTAAAAGGGGCTGTTGACTAGAGATGAGTAAGCAACCCTTCTCTTGAGATAAAATAGACTCTTTGGCTGGCAGCCCCTAATTCATTTGTCTTGCTATCAGTCACAGTGGAAATATCTTTAAGTTTTTTGAATCAAATCTTCATAGCAGTGAACCCAAAAATCAATAATGTGATACCCACTAACAGCTCGTTTGCTTATTAGTGTAATTGTGCACTCTGAGAACACTCGATTTTCAGTATTTTAAAATTTCTGTGGTTATTTTAACAATTGTTGCTTCAGACTTCAAAATCCTGTGTAAATCAGTCACTGATGAAACTCTGTCCCTCATGTTCACACTAGTCCCTACTTCCCTTGAAATCACTAAAAGCCCTCTTACCCAATGCTTCACTGTGTAGGCTGACAACAAATCCATGCAGTAATTCCAAGTCCCCATTTTGAGAGAAACATTTTATTTCCCCTAATTACCTTTATATAAAGATGCACTCGACCATCTTCTTTTCTTGGAGTAAAGCCCCATTTTCAATCTCTTCATTCGTTGTGCTTTACCCTGTTGGTTTCCAAGCCTTGTATTCATGAAGATATTTCACAGTTCTCTTGGAGTTATAACGATTTGAATCACCTGCTAACCTGTGCTATTTTCTCCTTGTCTTTTGTCTCATTGTCTCTTGATCCCCACCTTCAAACCCTATTTTTACATTTCATACAAACCTACTGTGTCTGTTTCTCTTCTGTATTGATCTTAAAGACCTCCCTCTAATGTGATGATTGTAATAAATGAGACTGTGCAAAAGCTAGGTAGAGGCTGATGAGCAAAGCTGGCGAACCTCCCATCTGTGGGCTTGATCCATTCAAGTTGGTGAAAAATCTCTTACTGATTTTAGTGCAGGAAGGTCAATATCAAATTTCCATGTATCTGTATTTATAACTGTATTTCTGATGGTTAATTTTCCTCCTCCTCAGACAGGAACTTTGTGTCGACACAGCATCTTGACAACGGAGGCAAATTTGGGTTTACGATCTCATCTCTATTGTACTAGAATCATAAAGTCATTTAGATTGGAAAAGACCTTTAAGACCCTTGAGTCTAACCGTAACACCGAGCCTAACATTGCCACATCCATCATATAAGTGTGTCCCTTAATACCATGTCTGCCAACATCAAAGACTGGGAAAGAAAAGGGGAAAAGGATTTGGGTGTTACTGATCACCTTGCTGCCACGTTGGAGCAGTCAATTTGCCCACTGTCTGTTCAGTTTTATAATTCTTAATTCTGTAGATCAGTGACAGACAGCAAACACACCATTGGGATTGATGGGTCAGGACACTTGTCTGGGAGGGTGGGAATGAAGTTCCTATTGTGCTTCAGCAGTGTCACTTTGTGGATTATTACATCTGGAAATCCAACTGCTGTACAAGAGGAGTTCTGAAGAGATTGAGGTGACTGTGTACAAATGGGTTTGAGCAAAACAAGGTGCAGGATCGAGCAGCAGTAGATGCAACCTGATCTTAATTTCTGGGCTGGTGCTGCTCAGCAGTTTCCTTGATGACTCAGTTACGTAGTGAAATCAGCTTTCTGAATCCAACAAACAGAAATGCCTTTTGTAACAAGGGAAGGTTCTTTCTTGGTAATCTGTTCACAAAGTAGAACATTAACCCGCTGAATATCTTACTCCCTTAATATAAATGTCATATTTCTTAATGTTCAAAGCACAGATTATACACAGGGAAGATTGGGAGGTCTTGCAGAATAGACATGAGAACATTTTAGAGCATTAGTTGACTTACAGGGTGAGAACTTCACCCCAAGCATGTGAGTACATTTTGTACTTGCTTGGTTATAATTCTTTTTATATTGGTTCAAGAGGACCTATTTTTTCTAGTTGTAAGATTTGAATCTCTAAAAAATGGAACACTCTTGTCAAATGAACAAGACCGTCCTCCTGTTTTAAAAAGGCAGTTATTGTCATGCATAAAAGCTGTGGTCAGCTGCTTTAATTAAAAAACCAAACCAATGATTTAGTGTTTTTGTAGATTGTCTGCAAGTAATACAATGGCAAAAATAATCCAAATCTCTGCAAATCCAGTATCTCAGCCTGTTTTTTGAAAGGTGATAGGAAGGTTTGTCATCAAGAAGGAATGTTTTTAAACACATGGACATGTTAAGAATATGACTGTCTGAAAGGTGCTTTACTGAGCACATGCTCACTGGCCATGCTGGACTCAGGCATTGCTCACAAAAGCAGGGACTTTGGTATTTGAAAAGGGATTATTGGCACAGTTCTAGGTGAACAAAGGCTTTGCCAAAACACTGAAAGCTTGCCAAGGCATCCACAAAAGACAGGTTCTCAAAGCAGCTCTGTGGATTTGATACCTAATTTCTATTGATGCAAATTTTGAAAAAATTATATAAGGAGATGCCTGGTCTATGACTTGGAAGGAGCCCCATTGCTGCCATGATGTCATTCCATGGATTACCCTAAACACAAGTGCAGCTCTGGCCTTGGGAAGTCAGAGGGGTTCAGTGGTGAAGAGAGGTACTCTGTTAGTTTGCAAATCATAAAATAATTTAAGTTGGAAGGGCCTCTCAAGCTTTAGCTTCACAGACAGTAAAATTAAAATTTTCACAATTATTATCTATATTTATAAACTATTTGTCATTGTAGTAATTATATGAATGACATTTAGGTTTGATTTAAGAACAAGCAGGACCTTTTTTGGAACAGGGGCCCATGTTCATGGTGACCTGTCATTAATTAGTCTAAAAGACACCAATGGCTATTATGGAGGAATATAAAGAATATAAAGATTCTGCAAGCAATTTTGGGACGTACTAGATTGTCAGCTACTTACTGCATTTATACCACAACTTGAGAAGTACTATCATCACAAGAGGAGTTGTTAGAAAATCAAAATATCCCCGTACTTGGTGTTACGTGTTTTTATCTTCTAGAGATAATAGTATAAATTATATCTAAAATATAAACATTTGTCTATGCAGTATTTTTATTTAATTTCTGCTATGGTGGCAGTATTGTGCATTTCAGCTTTGCCCTTACATTTTTTTTCCACTGAGCCTTTATCTTCATTGACACATTTTAAGTTCTAAATATTTGCATTTTCTTTTGGTTGAAATTCATCCTGGCTATGCCAAGTTCCTTTTGCCTACTGCATGTTTTGCTTACCCATGAAGAATTATACTTATCTCCCCATACCTTGCTGCAGCAGAACATTTTGGTACCTTCTCCACCAAGTTTACTTTTGAGTTGAATGCCTCACCCTTAGACACGTCCTGTGGGGATGGGTTCCTGCTGTGTCCCCCGTGGTGAGGTCAGTGAGTATTATCCTTCCTCACAGGCTCTTCCTTGTTTTCCTGCTGGTTTTTCATCATGACCCTGCAGAAGAGCTGCTGGCCTCACTGCTACTGCATGCTTATTTGTTCCTGTATGTGTTAAGAATATTTTCTTTTAATTTCTGTAGCTTCTGTGAGAGAAGCTTGGAGTGTGCTTTTAAGTAAAAGGTTCTCCTCTGTGACTGAGAGCATAAGTTTCACAGCTTGCCTGTGCCCTGGCCACTGTACAGTGGACATTGGAATCCTTTCTGTTTTCAAATGGATTTGCACAAAAACTGAATGTGGTCTGTTGCAGAATGGTTTTGGCACTCTTTTTTAGTAATTACATATCATCATACTGCTATTTAAATGCAACCTGCCTAAACATTTTAATAGTACTTTACTACTTAATTACCGACTCTTGCTGAAAACAGTCCCCATACTGAGACTTATTCCATTTAAGCATCCATACTAATGAACTGTAACTCCCCTTTTGAAGGAATAGATGACATTCTGTGGTATGTTTTTTCTTGCTTGGTTCTTGAAAGTGAGCCACTTATTTAGTGCTGAGTATCTGAAATAATTTAAAACAGTATCTGCTAATGTTTTCTGCATAAAAATTGGTAATTATATAAATAAAATTCTCAACAATTTTCCACATTATCTGGGTGAAGAGCCTTCATACAACGAGCCACCAAGCTCTGAAGTGTTCAGATATTTCTGGTGCTAAATCAACAATTGTGTTAGCCTGGTAGTGTCACTAAATGTGTCATTTCCTTTATTCTCTGACTCTTCTGGTGCGTTCCATAAGTTCCAAGCAGTGTAGAATGGAATGACATGGAGATGTCATTTCCCAGTGAGGTACATAAAGAAAACCAAAAAGGTGTTTGAGTTTGGGAGAAAAGTTAATTTCCTATTTGTAAATGGATTTCTTAAAAGATAGTTTTTAATGGAGGAGTGCTGGGTATATAAAATAGTGCGCTATAGAGTTCTGGAGCTGTGCAGGATTTCTGGGAATTAATGTTGTAATGATGGAAGATTACTTAGAGTCTTCTGCATACAAGAAAGATGTGTCTTGATTTTCCTTCATAAACTGCAAGCTTAATACTGCACACGGACAATTTTTTACAGTTCTTTTTCTTCCAAAATCTCAGATGGAGGAATTTAGCAGCATGCATGGGGAATTTGCTTTCTAAACAGAAGTTTTGCAGGACTTGGTTCTCTTCTCACACTTCTGTAGGTCAAGTGCAATCCATGACAGAATCCTTCACAGGGAGTGACTTTGGTTTCTCATGAAGTTATTCTTTGGTCATAGTTCTGTATTTCCAGTCTGAAAGATGATGGAGGGGAATGTGGTGTTTGAAGAGAAAATCTCCTTTCTGCTGTTCTTCTGTGGGACATTGCCATCTTTAAGTGTCCTAGATTCTGGTCAAGCATTTGAGCTCACAGTCAGCTCACATTTATCTCCTTTGGCTCAGATGTGTCCGTGTAATCTGCAGCCCCTGCTGCAGTTGTTAACATCTAGCAGAATGGAGCTGAAGGAGGAAAATCTTTCTGGTCACTCTAGCAGGGTTTGTCAGGCCTTGTCTCTTAATGCCATGGGTGATGGTTTTAGCTAATCTTTGACTCAGACTTTATGAGGGCCATTAGATGGGAGAAAAAACTTTCCTAGATCTCTGAAGGGATGCTTACTGTGTTTCCAGCCTGGACATACTAGGTGTCTACACAAACCAATTCTCATCTCTGCCATTTCACAGTCTAAGGCTTCATCAGGGCAGGACAAGCTAACAATAAATGGATGATACTGGCTGTGAGTTGAGTTCCTGGAGGAAATGGCTCAGGCCATGGAGATCAGTGGGGCCAGCTGTGTAAGAAAACTGCTTTGTGTAGGATTTTGTAGGCTCAAGCAGCGTGAGGACAGCTGAGCTAGCTGTCCTCAGCCAAAACTGGAAACCGTATCTGCTCCCTAATGGGGGCAAGCTGTAAATTCACAGCTGGTCTATAATTACCCTTAACTAACACTCTGAAGGTAATAACTGGAGTCTTTTCTCCCCCCTCCTTTCCCTTCCTCCCCAGGTGTCCAACGTGGTTATTTACACCTATGAAGAGTGAGTAAGAAAGTAGGTATAAAATGCTGTCATTCAGGTTTGGCAGTGTTTAACAACCTTGTAAATGAGTATTCAAATCTTCAGGTGGATGATTGAGTACTCTTTCAAATATTTTTTTTTTAATCCTCACTTTTTTATGGTCGTTTTCCATCCTGAAAAGAGTACCCAGAGTGATCATGCACAGTGATGCTTCAGTGGGGAATTTTTACGATGGGTTAATTTAAAAATGATTTAGGAAATCTCATGATTTCATCAGCCAGTCCACAAGAACACTGTGAAAGAGAGTAGTGTGCACAGATACTCCTTTGGGAATAGGACAGATGAGTTAAACTGTATTTTCATTAGGAAAATGTACTCCTTTTTATCTGTGTAAGTAATAAGTATTACCAGTTCTAATACTCTTGTGAAACACTTCAGCATTCAGTCTTGCCAAGGTTATCACTGGGATTTTAGTCAGAGTAAGGATTTTAGGGCTGCACTGATACGTGTTCATGAACCTCTTTCTCATTAGTTTGCTGTTTGCTATTTTCTTAAGTATTTATCCTAATTTAAAATTTGAGAAATTCTGTAAAGTCGGAAGAAAATGGAGATGGTTGCCTGTATTAGTGGTTTAAAAGTTCCAGTAATTTTTTGCATTTTTATGGTGTGCTTTCATTCTGTTAGTAAGAAGAATGTTCTCTGAGTGAGGGTTAAATGCCTCACTCCTGCCTTGATTCCCTCCCCTGCCTGCTGACTCACCATTTCATTGGCACACAGCCATGGTGCAGTTGTGGAGTGTGTTTACCAAGTGCTTGAATCACAAATGGAGAGCTGTTGGATTTTCTCATACTTGAAATGGTTGGGAAAAGTTTTAGCCTTTCAAATCAGCCACATTGCAGACTGTTCCTTTAAAGTTCAGTTTTAATCTTTGAATATATTTTCAGATGAAAAGCATCTATTTAAACAGCATAAAGAGAGTGTCTTTATGTTCTAACTAGTTACAGCCGTATATGGAAGGTGAGTCCTACCAGGTCTAATGTGCTTTGGGATATTCCTTTCCAACTGGCATCACATTAGCATCCAGGAAAATAGGTCTGCTTCATCCTGCTAAATGTAAATACATGAAGACTAAAATGTGCTGTTTTTCTGGTCTGATGAAGGCAGGTGCTGGGGATGCATTGAGTGTTATCAGCACCGTGTCTGGGGCTTTTGTCAGATGCCCAGGCCATGGGCATAAGGAGCCTGTGGGTTGCTTTTTAGTTAATCAATTACATGGCTTCAGACCTCATTCTGGGAGCGGCCCTATGCAAAGGAGTGATAAAAGGTCATTACATGAAAACTCAGGGCTGGACCACTGATCTCAGTTAGGCTCTCAGAAATAAAGGCATACTCTGGAGCCCACAGTCCAACCAGTGGGATGCTGCTGCCAGCCATCAAAGCTGTGCTTATCTGACCTTTGGAGCAGGAGCATCCCTCGGCAGTGCAGCCACTGGGAGTTTGGAGTTGTTGCTCATTTTGAGTCTAATGGACAAAAGGTAGACTTGAAGAGAATTGTTTATCAGACTCTGAGCCCCTGACAAAGTTGCTGCAGCTGCATACAAAATAAATGAGAGGCTAAAATAAATTAGACATGGGAAGAATTTTATCTGGATTCCTGTATTCCTTTTATGCAAGTGAATACCCCAGAGCCTGGTGGGCAGCATATGGAGTAACCAGGCACCTGGAAGGACAGCAGTAGGAAATTGTTGATCTCTTTGGAGTAATAGATAGTGTAGTACTTATTTACAGACACATCAGAGACACATTTCTGGATGACTATGAATAACTTATTTCTAGATGATAGTAATTAACTCAGTTCTAACAAGTCAAGATTGCTGCTTAGTGTTTAAATAATTTTTCATTCTAGAAACTCCAGTGTTAGATGAAGCTTTTTATTTCATCTTAGGAAGCAGCAGCAGTTCAACAGCCCTTGTTTCAAACATGACTCCTGGTTGCAAAGAGCATTTTTCACTTTTCTCTTTACAGTTGTTCACCAATATATTTCTGTCTATGACCGATGTATAAAATCAGTTTCACAGATGTGTTACACAATCATCCAGAATTCAACTTGATAAATGTGACTGAAGAGTTGAGAAAGGTTAAAACACAGCAGGGCATGACTTTCTACTAACAGGAGTCAGCAATAACATTGAAAATGTTGAAATCTATACAAAATTTCACAGACACTGCTGTTAAATTTTGAAGTAATGGAACTCTTCCTCCAAAGCTAATTATGTGTTTCTCATAAGAGCACTTTATCTTTTGAAGAGATGGCTACAAGATAGTCCTGTACTATTACTGTGAAGGAGTTTGCTGTGGTATCTGTCAGCCACTGGGGTTTCTTTAGAAGCAAGTGAAGTCAGGAGGAGGATCTCCACTGATGCTGGTGGCTCTTCACTTGGATCCATGGGGTTTGTTCAAGTGACACCAGTGTCATGAAGTGATAAGGAAAGGTAATACAGTCCAACACAGAATTTTTAAAGTTATTAAATACAAAATGTTTCATTTTCTCAAAATGAAAATTGCCTTCTTTCTCCCATAGTACTCTTAACTGTTCCAGATGAAAATTACTGAGTGACACCAGATAGACTTAATAATTGGAATTTAACAAAGTTTTTAACAGTTCTATTTTTGTTATATACCTGTAATGAGCAAATTTGTAAAACCAAGGAAAGAGTATAAATTAAAGTGAAGTGGTGCTAACAAAGTTCAAATGGTTTGAATTCTAGAGGGGGTTGTTAATCTGGCTTTCTTAGTAATCCAAAACTCTCCACGCTATGACTTGAGATTGGTTTTGAGGTTAAGTCAGAGTCATGAAGAGATGTATTATGTTTCATTAAATATTACTTCTGAGGGGTTTTAAGGAAAAAAAGGCACCCAAAGAGAGGTGAATTCCTGAAGTTAATGTGTCCAGGATCAAACCTGACTTATTCCTTTGCAAACAAACTGTCCCCTAGTCCAACTTCTGATAATTGTTTTGCTTTAAACTCCACCAGTGTTTAAAATAGTCTTTCTGGTTTTTTTCACATGCTTTCATTTGCTTTCAGAACCTCTCCTTGTTCTTGCCATATGCAATATTGTTTGTTTTTCAAAATGAGAGGTGGCACATCTTAGTGTATGCAGAACTTTGACCTGTTTTTATATATTAATTGGGATTAATACCTTCCTGTTCTTTTATACATGCAATTACTTCTTTATATCTACTTACATGTATCTACTTTATATCTACTTACACATGTAATTTGTGTATTGATTTGCTGTAACAAGGATTGACATTTGAAAAAGCTTCAGCCCCCCCTCCTCCAAATATTTGGATGAAGTTTTTAATTTTAAGGAAATTTGCTTTCTTTTAAAAATGAGTTATTTAAAATGAAATTACATTGACAATTTGTGTCAAAACTAAACCAAACTTATCAGTAAAACTGTTAGACAGGAAAGGTGTCACACCCTATTCATCATGTGCACATTGCTCACAGTCCATTGGATGCTACTTTAAGTTAACTCCTGACAAGAGTCACTGTAATAAATAATTGGTTTTGTTGATAGTGAAGCAAGACTAAATTGCTCAATCCTCTGCTCCAAATAGCTGACCATGGTTTTTACTAACGGTATCTGTCAGTTTAAAGCCAACCAATATAATTGCCAGACCATAATTGCTTCCTTTGAGTGAAGTGTAGGTAATTTTTTCAGACCTTGTTGTATAGCTGGGTTCGCTAACCCTGGCTCTCTGTAAAAATATCCTTCCTTTTCTGCCCCAGGCAGAAGTAATTTACAGTTACTCTTCTAATCACAGGAGATACATGATTGGAAATAGCATTTGTGGATGCTATGGGCAAAGAATCCCCTGGTACACAAGAGCCCCTGGCAAGAATGTTGTCAGGAGCCATGTGGGGCTCCCACAGGCTGATCCACCTTCTCCTGCACCAGACTGGGGCTGGGCTGTATCCTGGTCTTCGTGGCAAACAGCACTTCAAAATCAAATTCCCTGATGTGGAGCCAAAACCCTGCCCGGAGCAGCTGGTTCGGGGCAGGAATGCTTTAGGTGATGTGCACATATCAAATAGTGGAAGTGATAATGGTGTCCTAGAAGTGCTTTTGTGAGACAGTTCTTGGTTTTCTTGGACTTGATCAAGAAATGGTAATTGAAATGGATCATAATTGATTTCAGAGAGTTCTTAATTCAGTCTCTTAGTGCCCTGGGTTTTGCCATTTGAAAAAAACTAATTTTCTTTAGAAAAGCCCGCTGTGTGCCTGGTCTCTTTGGAAAGGCAGGAGCCCGTGAACAGTATTATCATATATAATGGCTACCACTTAGCACGTTCATTCTGATCATGTAAAACTGAAAATCACTGCATTGAAGTTTCAATGTTTTTATTCAAAGCAGCTTCTCACAATGTATAAATACTGCATATTAACACACATGAAAAATACAACTTCTAAGGCACCCAGAAATGTGTCCATACACTAGTTACAGGACCATCAACAAATAAATTGTGTACAATTTGATCTAGACAGTCAATATTTGATATATCAGAAGATACAAGTCCCTCAGTACTGTACCAGTTTCAGAAAATATTTACAACACTGTGATATAGGGGTGCCTGTACCCTTATAATATTATAATATGTACTCATCATTACAAATATTAGAAACTGTTTTAGTCTGTTCCATGGCATTCTGACAAAATAACTTAAGGGCCTAATTTGCAAAGTTCTACAATTAATTATTTGTGCAACTTCTGAAAATAAATTTACATTGACATAACTTGTGAATTTTTGGTTCTTTGCTTCATCTCAGAGGTTTGGTAATAAGCCTTACCAATAGACATGCCATCCCAGCTGAACATCACTCCTTTCCCAATAGCTCAGTGGATACATCTTTCCCCCTTACACCTGGCATGGATGAGGATGCAGTGTTTGAAGCAGAAAGAGACTGTTTGATCTTCAGTACAAATGTCAAACTAGTTCACTGGCAAAGGAACTAATGCTTGATTAGAATAATGTAATTCTTTGGTCCTTTTGTTTTTTATGGAAGGCATAACATTTTTATTCACTAAAAATCGAAATCCTGTCTGTGAGCAAGCAAGCTAGTGAATGACTTTCAGTGTAGTATTTAAAATAGCAGTAAAGAGATTTAATATGGCTTAAAACATATGGTTAATTGGGCAGACACAGATAACACATCGAGGATAGCGAGTACCCAAATGTACTATGATAAGATTGTCTATAAGTCTCTTATGTAAACTTCTTTAGTGTCTCCTAAAGAGTGCTGGCTTTAGCCAGATTTGACTTTTATAGACCCAGCCACACAAAGCCTGAGATTAAACTACCATGGTTGGGAGCACAAATGCACAGTTTATATATAACAAAGCCCATGCTGACAAGTCTACCTATGTTGTTCAAAAGAAACAACCCGTATTATCCTTTTCACAAGAAAATCTTAAGGCCCTGTACTCTGATTTGCTAACTTTCTTACAGCAATTATTTGGGGAAGTCCTTAGTGCTACATAAGCAATTATGCAGCTTTAAAGATTTCTTGTACCTAATGGTAAGGCTTATTCACAAATGCAATGCATTTATAAATTATATTTAAAACTGTAAAGGCTGGCAAAATAATTAAAAAACCCAAAACCAAAAATAAAACAAACCCCAACCAAAATTTTTTGTTCATCCCTAACATTAAAAGAGCATTTTATTCTAATGAAAAACTATTGGCACAAAACCATTATATTATAGATTAAAAGAACAGGTCATAGTAGTGAAAAAGATTGCCTAAAACGCATACCCTAACCTACCACAGAAATATAAAAGTTTATATTTTGAAAATATATACTGTATTAAAGTTTGTAAGCTTTTTTATTTAAACAGAAATGTACTGAAATAGTAAACTAAGCAACACTTATCTACAGCAAAAATATACATGCAGGACAACACAAAATAAATTGCTTACCTTTAATATCTACAAATGCAAAACTGTAGATTTTTAAAGATTGTACAAAACAATTTACACAAGAATAAAATAACATACTTAAACAACAAATTGCATTTTTTAATCTTAAATACTGTGAATATTAGTAAAGGTACCCAGACTAATATGTACAGTACATCTAGATATCTGAATACCTAGTAAGGATAGAAACACAAGAGAAAATTCAGATTCTGATATTTAAATACTGGAAAAGAAGCTTTCAACATTGTTACTACTCTTTTTTTGAAGGGAAAATAGATTCCATGAAAACTAAATTGTAACTGTATAGATATGAAAAATTAAAAATGTTAACTATGGCTAGTGCTTGCTTTAATGGAAAAATAATATACAAAATGTATTTCAACCATTCCTTTGTCATAAAAAATGCTAAGATACAGGTATCTGAAAATTCAGATGAAATGGTGCAGTTTAAAAGATCCAACAACATAAGATTCTTCTCTGTTTGCAAATCTTGTTTGGAACGCATTCCTTCACATTGCTGAGCAATCTTGCTATATTTATCTACAAAAACTAAGCATAGTATTGAAATAAATTCCTAATATCTTATTAACACATGACTAGGAGTTATGGCTCTCTGGACAGGGATAAAGGAAGTAAAGGAAATTGGGGAATCGTGGTACTTTCCATTGCTTTTTTTTCTTTTTCTGAAGGTATATGCTGGAGGCCTGATTGTGCAAATCTCTGTGTGTGTGAGTGGTTTTCACTTGGCTGATCCCTCTTTTCCCAGGTGACTCCGTGTGCACCTGCCCGCTGGGGCCCCGGGGCCTTGATACCACACCCCCCGTGGCACTGCTGGCAGGTTGTGGACAAAAACAAGGGCTGGTGTATAACAAGCGGTGCATCCATCACTTCAAATATTTATTGAAAGAGTTCTCTTTCAGTCATTTTAAAATAAGCTAATGGTTTCAATAATTTCTTTTAAAAAACCATTTTAAACAGGCTAATTAGAAGCCAGATTCTGTCTTTTTAATGAAGAATTTCCATGAGAACTTCTGCATTTAGGGTGATGATTTCCTTAAAATTCAGTGCTACAATTAGGGCATAAAACCAGCACTTCTAATTATTTGTGGAAAAAGAAATGTTACATTAATTTGTTGAAGGCTACTGTTTACTGTAATCACCTGTTCGTTAACTTTACAAAGGCTTTGTTGAAACTCTTTATGGAAATGCTAAGAGGGAGAAAGCTGAGCAGCCTCATTTGCAGAGGTTTAAATCATAATAAGTCACTGAGCTCAAGGATGGAGAGCAAGTGCACAAATTACAAAGCAAACAAATGTGCAAAGCTTCTGCTTCAAGAGGTTTCAATTTGGGCGTACTACAATGGCAGGTGAAGTCTCAGAGCATGTTCCTGTCCTTTCCACACAAACTCCCATAGCAGGAAAGAACTGAGAAAGATCCAGTGTTCAGAAGTCAGTCAGTGTCACTGAACAGTACTAGGATCACATTCGAAAAGAGCAGATTGGATTTTCCTTGTTTATTGTGGACTGCTTTTATGGATAGCCATAAGTTCTTGTAACAGGTGGTGGGGTGGCCAGATGTGGAGAGCTGGGAAAAGCAAAACAAAACCTCTGCCCCCACTGAGTTCAATGCCTAGCACCTTGTATAAACTGCTGGCCCACACCCAAAGGCCTCCAGAGCAGAAATTATCTGACACCTGAGGAATCAGGCAACTAGACTAAGGCTCATAAGGATTTGCTTTTAGACTTCAGACCATAAGGGGTGTTTAAACCTGAAAAACAGTACGATGCCACGGAACGGCACCACTCACCCTGTTACTGATATCTGGCTAACAGGAATATAGTAAACTTAAATAAAGCATCTGGTTGGTGAGCCCTTCAGTGCTCCTCAAGAAGGCAGAAAGTGAAGAGAGACTTAAGGGGGACTCACTGTGTCAGAACCCATTTTTTCCTCTTAACCCTGGCAAATGAATCTCTTTTCATACATTTTTTTGTACAATTTTACATATAGAGGAGCATGCACGTGGCTGTTTCATTTACTGCCCACAATATTCTGTGGGTTTTCTATATATTCTTTACTTTTCTACTCAGTTTGCTGCTAAAAATGTGTTTGCATTCTCATGTGATGCTTTTAATTCAGTCAAAAGGGAAATATGAAAATAAGATCTGTGATCAATAAACAGCTGATTATGAACACAAAATAAATAAGATAAATAAATTTAACAAAGAAAAAAATTCTAGAAGTTTTTGTAAACTAACTTTACATATTATACATATAAATTATCAGATTTTTCCATTAAACTGTTAGAACTTAGAAAAAAATAATTAACATATTTCTAACATATGGTTTTTGGGTCTACAAAAGGTCTTGCTGACCCGGATTTTAGACTAAGCCCTCTGTGTCAGCCCAGATATGCTGCAACAGCAAGAGTAAGTTAAGAAGGACAGACAACATAAACCCTTACAGGTGGGTGAGCCTTGGTGGGCCTCAGTGGTGCTTCTCAGCACATGGAATGTAGATTGGATGTGGATGAGCAATGTGAAAGATGCAGTCTCTGCATGGGTAACGTGCACTGAACGCCTGCCCCCATCTTGGTTACACAAAATCAAACCGGCTACGAGCAGCTGTGTAGCTCACACAGCCACAGGCATTGGGATCACTGTCACAAATTCCTCACTGATGCATTGCCTCTGCTTCTCAAACATGGTCATGTCTGACTCTGGTCACAACTGGAGCAATTTCTCTTTAAGTTAGGCCAAGATATCAGACTTCATAAATTTTGTCTTGCAAGTAGCTGAATAATGAATCCAGTCCTTTGGAAGAACTCCACAGCTGTTTTAACATCTGACACTCTTTCTCGTTCACATCTTCAAGTCCGGATTTCAGGAAGCTCCGCACGAGACATTTGGACTCTTCCAACACCTAAAGCCAAAATATGACTCAGTACTTTATTCTGGATCTGAAAAAATTACTATGGATAATGGTGTGACCAGCATTTTTAGACTACTGACTCTGCTTTACAATCTAAATAACTCCTTTGGGCACAGAAATTACATTTGATTTATAGCCACAACTCCACTTGCTGATAGTCAGCATCTTTAAGAATTGAGGTTGATGGGTTAGTGCCAGGTTTTTAAAAGAATGAGGGATTCTAAAGTACCTTAGTTTATTGAAGGTCTTCCATGAAGCACAAGGAGCTGAACGCCCTCACATTGAAATGAAAATGTGTGAGGGACAATATACTTGCTACCAGTTTTCTGGAAGGCGGCCTTTAAGGTTAGACATATTGGAAACCCAAATGTGGATGTCCATTATCTTTAACAGTTTTCCCTCATGTATTATTTCCTTATCAATACAGAAATTAATAGGAAAGGGTCTCTACTGCAAATCCCTTTTAAAGTCTATTTGCTTACATTTTTATAAAAGTGAAATATTTTGTAAAAGAATGGTGTTAAGCAAAACAAGCACCCTCTGACTGTGTTCTGGAGTTAGATTTACTTGGCAGATTCAAAAAATCACCTGAGGTCTTTGCAATAGAAAGCCCAATCTCAAGCCCTTAGTAATTGTTGCAAGTTCTGAAAGGCGCAAACAGGTCCATGGTTGCTCCCAAAGTTCAGCTCATTTTCTCAGACCCATTTTTAAGCACATTGAGATTGATTCCTTTAAAATTAGTTTTTAAATACACACTACCAGTATGTATCTCACAAGGAACTCAACTGGTCAAACAAACCCAATAGTAATTCCTACATGACTGATTTTCTGAGGACAGGAGATTTAATATAACTAACATAGTGTTCTGAGGGAAGGGAGATGCGTTCTCTTCACTCAGCTTTGTCACCACTTTGATGTTAAGCCCAGTTCCTATGTGTTGTGGGTTTCAACACTGCTATTGCAAAGTAGTATTTGTCTTTAACTCAAATAGATGGTGTTAATAGCAAATCAAAGGCCATGAGCATTTTTTGTGGTCTGTTTGTGAACAAGTCTTTGAAGGTTTATCTTTGTCCACAAGTCAGCACTGGTCTTCCTAAGGGGTCCTGAGAAAATTTCATTGACAGCCAATAGCAGTGAGGGAAGGAAGAATTCACAGTAAAGCCCACAGGTTTTGCCAACTCAAATAATACACGTTTATATCAGCATCATCAAATAAAATTCTGCTACATTTCCAGAGAGTTTCATTCTCAATGTCTTCTGTGAGATCTAATCAACACTTTGTTTAATTAAAAATCTCTTGTGTCTCTACCTCCTTTTACAGCAGATCTTTTAAATGAAACTGAGGGATGCTGAGACAGTTTCAGGCATAGGAAATATGGCAAGAAACTGTAACAATTTTCACTTTAATTACTGCAGTTTTATTGCAGCCAGTATCACTTTCTTCACTGCACGTTTTTTAAACAAGGATGTGCCCAGAATAGGAGTATATCTGCCCAAAGGGAAAAAACCTTAGGAAGTAAAGATAGGAAAAGGTTTTCTTTCAACTTTTGTGTACACAAAAGAAAAGTTATAATACACTGTGACCAGGCTGTGTTCAAATCTCTCTTGTCTGCATCTCACCTCGCCTTCACAGCAGAGCTTAGCTGGCACTATCATACCCTTCTGGGGTGCTGTGTAGAACATTCTGCAACAGCAGGAACTGTGCAGGTGCAGAAAGAAGGCAGATTCAGCTGAAACACGGTAGGCCAGGACAAAGTGAAAGGCAAATCTGTTTTCTTATAGAGGTTTCCCAGTACACTAGCAGAGTTTCAGACTTCTACACCTTCATGAAGGAAATCTGTGCTAAAATCCCCTTTCAAAATCTGGGGCAAGGAGGTGCCACTCATTGAATAAATGCTAATATTGTGAAAGGAAACAACACCACCAGCCCCCCTTACCCTGAGCCCTGAAAAATGAGAAACTCCATGAGCTCACTGACCCCTACCTAGGTTTTCTGATGTCAGCCTTCTTTCACAGGTATGGTTGTGGAAACTGAGGTCCCACATGTGATGAGCCTTGGGAGCACACCTTACCTCTGTGAAATGTCATTTAATGAGGAACTTTGATTTCTTACCACTGCACTGCAGGATGCCATTTCTTTCACTCGTAGCATCACTTCTTGGCTAAATGTTGTTGGCCAAAATACTTGTGACACCAGTCCTCTGCTGCAGGCTTCCTGTGCTGTCAGCTTTCTCCCACAGAACAGCATTTCATTTGCCTGTGAAACCAAAAGACTCTGGTAATCTTGGGTAGTAATTCCCTTAAAATTTTTCTCATACTTGCCTGCTATTTTTATGATTAAATTACAAATGTTCTTCTGTATCTTTCCATACTGCAAAATACTTCAAAAGGAGTTTCAGTAGCTATTTAAGGATTGTGCAGGTGGCCAGAGCACAGCATGGGTTTAATTTAAGAGAAATGTGCTGGTATACATGGTGAATCTGTATTGCTGATCTTACAAGAGTAACTATCAGTGATACTGTGTTGAGAGTCATGGAATCCAGTAGGAAATATTTGTGGGGCAAATTCTGATTTATTATACTGGTAAAAGCTAAGCAGTCTTACTGGAATCATTGTGTATTATCTTTAAAGAGAAGAGAGCTGTATCTGGCTGCATTACTGCCCGCTCCTAACATAATGCAGACAACTACTCTGCAAGGTTATTCTGCTAATGAATTTCTTCACTTTTCTACCATGATGTTGACAATCTTTGCTTTTTCAATCTTTCTTGTGTACAGCAGGTCTTGTATATTTAATTCCAAGGTTATTTTGTGATAAGAAGTTGCTAATGATTAGATGAACTTTCCACAGATTACAGATTTAATTTCTATTAAACTGATGAAGAAAATAGTTTACTTTTTCAAGAGAGAAAGAAGATCAGGAATTTATGAAAGGTTCTTCAGCAATTTGAGGTGGAAAACCTTACCAGTGCAACACCCAGAATTTGTGGGAATGTGTATGATGAGCAGCCAGCTGGAGTGAGTCGGATTGTTGCATATGGTGTCTGAAACCAAGCCTTCTCACTTGCCCAAACGATATCACAGAGTGGTAAAATAGAAGCTCCTAACCCCAGAGCAGGGCCGTTGATAGCAACCACAATTGGCTTCTTAAATTGAATAAAAGCTTTTACAAAATCCCTAAAATAAAAAATAAAAGAAAAATCTTGAATACAGAATTAACACATAAATATCCAAGTTTAAAGTACTTAATCTGAAAACAAATTAGAACCACAGAAGAACACAACAAATACGCAGTTTTATGAGGTCAGAACTGCAAGATACTTTCCAGTTTGCACATGAAAAGGTCTGCTTATTTTTAGTTATTTAATCTTTCTGAGTACCTGGGCTATTGCATAGTTTTGTGTATATTGTATATGGCCTCATTAAGTGGATGGCACTGAGTGTTGTACTTTTTGCAGAAAGGTTTGGTTGGGTTTAGTTTTACTTCTGGACCAGTAACTCTGGAGTTTGTACACACAGCACTTCTTGGTTTGCTCCACAGTGGCTGGGATGGACCTGGTTTGGCTACTGATGAAATATTATAGTCCGAATTTTTTTTTTTTTTGAAAAGTTCTCTTAAGATCCTGTGTCAAAGGTTACAGGTAACTGGAAGTCCCATCAGTGCCAATGTCTATGGCACACCAACAGAAAGAACAAGGCATGCAAAGGAGAGTCAGAGAGAGAGAAACGTTTGGACAGGACAAGTGATCTTCAGTTGGGTCTTCATTGCAAAAGTCTTCAGCAAAGCCATTACAGAGGAGATGCCCTTGCCTGACTATGCCAGTAGTGTGATGAGAAATAACAGGGAAGTTAAATGTCATCGGATTCATCTGGATGAATGAACTAGAATATATTAAATTCTGTGCAATGAGGAGATCTTTTAAATAAGTTACCTACCAGCAGCTGTGGAAAGACATCTGTTGAATGGAACAGCCTTTACACCAATTAGGAAAAAGCAAGAGTGTAATTGTGGGCAAATTATGGGCTCCAGCAGCCCAGTGCACAGCAGGTATATGGAGGCAAACGAGATGCTCAGTTACTTTAGAAAAAAGACATGCATAAATCAAATTCCAAGCTAAAGAGGAGATTCTCTACCTGCACTGGGTATTTATTAGATCCAGAGTGCATCTTTGCTGACAGATTTTAGGAAAGAACATTTTGTCAAATGTGCCCTTTGATGAGTTGCTGCTCTCCCACTGAGGTCAAAAGGATCCAGGCCTCTGTACATGAGCATAGGTGGGCCTTGCAGGCTTGAGAGCCCATGTGGCAACTGGGCTGAAGTGCAGGGGCACTGGCTGTATTTTAAATGAGGACAAAGAGTCTGAGATGACCCAGCATTAAATTTTCAATTAATACATTCTGGTTTTCACGTCCTCTAGTAAGGAGAACAATGGGAAAATAGAGAATTGATGCAGCTCTGTTCACAGTAGTAAACCAGTAAACCATTGTCAAGACAATGAGAGTGAAATAAGGAACATTGTTTTTGTCTGTTCAAGACCATTTCTATCTAGAGGAGAACAGGGTTAAGGAGAGTTGTGATTCGTTTTCATTGCAGAAACAACGCTGTTCCTTTATCTCATTATTTCTTTGGTTGTTTATGACTGAGTAGTGACTGTGGATCACTGCACCTCATTAATTCCAGAATTTTGAGAACCTCAGTAGTTATGTAAGTCTTTCAGACAGGACTGCTGTTGTGAATAGGGATGTGATGAATGATAGGTAAAAAGAAAGCAAACTAAGGATGAATGGTGGCAGTAAATCTGAGGACCCTGTGGAGGCAGATAAAACCAGTGTTGTGGAGAAAAGCAGGAATCATGGTGATAAACGAGACTGGAAGTGAATATGGAAAAGCAATTAGGGATGTGGAGAGGAAACAGATAATGTGGAGGAGGAACAAAACAGAACACATTAATGGAGGGGAAGGGTTGAAGGAAGTCTTCATGTAAGTGAGCAAGGAAGGGAGGACCTGGAGAGACTGGAACATAACATTGAGAAGGCACAGCAAACCTCTGTCATGAGGGAAGAATGGGGAGCACAGAGGATGGTAAAATGGATGGGTATGGAACATGCTACCTATAGGATGGAGTGGAAGGCTACAATATTGGGAGATGATGAGGGGAATAAATGCCTGCCTTTGGTCTCCAGAAGCTGCAGTGACCAGCACTCCATTTATCTTTGTTTCCTGTTTGTTGTGTTGTTTCAGTGGGGTGTCTCTGTACCCTGAACCTGGCACGTTTCCTTGTCTCCAAACGGTAAGTTCACACAGGGAGTTTCTGGGCTGCAAGATCCTTGTTTCAATTCAAAACAGTCTTTGAAAAGGATTTCAGATTATAGCTGTTGTTGCACAGTAGATCCAGATGCTCAAAGACAGGAAAAAGTGTCTTCAGAAGGCTTCTGGATTTGCTAGAGCATATCTGGGAGTCTGAACACCGAATACACGCTGGGGTGCTCAGACACTTCTGCACTGTTTCAGGCTCTTGCTGCTGGTCAGGGCTTGTACGTACATCCAGGGCTGTAAAGAAGCTGAGCAAGTAAATTTGTCCTTGTCTGTTTTCCTCTGAGCACACCCAGAAAGTTGTAGCTCAGGCCCCACAGTGCTGCCCAGCTGATGGTCTGAGCCCAGTGCTGGGAATGCCTTCCAGGGAGTATGTCAATCTCAGGGCTCTGCAGGCCACAGTGTGCAGCTTGTCTGCCCTTTCCCTGCTCCAGGAGGGCGTGTGGATGGTGGCAGCTCACACTGGTGGCTCTGGGATGGATCTGGGATGGGTCTGGGATGGATCTGTGACCAGTGCCTGCAAAGGAGCTGCAGTGCCACACATCCATTCATTGCCAACCCCAGTGGCTGAGCGCATCACACCAGTGAATGAACCATTCTTGGGAGAGGAGACTTGATAGGGATTGAAACTTCAGTTGTAACTTGTGAGCCGTATAGGAGAGCCACGCTTTGGAAAGTGGAAACACGTGGTAACCGAGGTTTCAATTTCACTCTGATACAAGTCTAACTTGATGTAAAGCAGTGGAGGCAGAGATCCATGGATGTATTTTAGGACATCCAAACTGCTGAAAAAAGCAATGGACATTTTTTCTTCTCTTATTACAGTTTATTTTCCATGAGCTGAGTTCTTTGTTCACAGAAAGCACAGAGAGTGCTAAACAGAAAACGTAGGGTATTGTTTCCAGAAGTACAATAAAAATCTATTTTCAGTGAGCCTGAAGCCGACATTCTTGACAAGGTACAAGCAGTACATTGTACCAGTATTTCTGTGAGTCCAAAGGTGGAAAAACTGAGTATCACAGTCTGGCTTATACTTATTTAAATGTTGGATTGATAAGTATAGTTGTATATTAGATGTGTGCAAATAAACGTAAACATATATAACAACACCTAACTGCTCAATTTTTACAAGAATAATACTAAATTTGTATCTTTTGGTGGGTGGTGAGTGTGCTTGTGTTTTCAAACAAGAATAGTGATTTTCTTCCCTCACTTTTTTTTTTTTGGTTCTGCATTGTTAAAAATCCCTCACATTTAAAAAATAAACTTAGGCTGTGTCCTTCAAAGGGTTTCTCTTTTAAAAAATATCACTCCATGATATTTGAGCATATTTAGGGTCTTATAAACAGCTTGTAACTTACTACATTTAAGCGGTATCTTTTAAAGTCTTTCAAAATAATTGCTAATTTGAGAATTTCAAAAGTCTTTAACCTGGAATCCAAACTCATCTGCAGTAGTTGTAACCAAGATAACTGGTGGTTAATATACTTTGTGTAATACCTAAACCTGATCTTATGTTACACTAATAAATCCCAAGTAGAGATATCTTGTTAAAAAATTCTTTAATATTCCTTCAAAGAATTGTTGCATAAAGTTTTAAAGCTCTCAGAAGAATATTTATTTGTAGAAAATGAAGGGAAAAAAAGGGACCAAAATGTCTTCTAGTACAGACTGGTGTAATACCATTGGCTTTAGTGGAATAATGTTGATTTATACTGGAAAATCTGCCTTGTGGATAATAGAACAGTTGGCGATGTGTTGTGCAGATTGATTTGCAGACTGCATGTCATAAACCCTGGAATTCTATTAAGGTGATGTGATATATATATATATATAAGGAAAGTCACATTTTAGTCACAAAAATAAAGCTACATTTACATATATATTAAGTAATTTAAATTTAAGAAGAAGAGTGGAGACCTTCTAGTAAGGTTCTGAAATACAGTGGCAGACTGCTATTTCAACAGTATATGAGTAAGCCATGGATTCCCATTTGGACTGAAATTCATTAAAATGATGAACATTGAAACAAGTAAAAGATCTGCCTTTCAGGAACCACTTTAGAACACGAAGCAATACTGAATTTGGAAAAAACAACAACAAAGTTGTATTTGAATTTGGAGGAATGATTTGAAATATTAAATACAGAGACTTAGAATAAAATAAATCCCTATGGATATTAGCACTGGAATAAATGTGCTTTCTTTTCTAATATGGAAAGGTCCAAGTTTCTTTTTACTAAACATATTTGCAGGACTATAATTAGAATGCAATCAACATTTAAATATACAACATTTTTGGACCTGATAAATATCTTTATCATCACACACTGCATTTCATAATTTAGAGATCATAGGTAAGCTTGGGTCACCTTATAGCTTCTGCAATCCTAGTGCTTTCCTTTCTTCTGTCATTGGATAACCTGCCAATTAAATATGAGTAATCTAGGCCACTACAGAATACACTTCCCACTGCGCTGAGAAGTAAGAGTTTACTGTCATCAGCTGATGCATTGCACAATGCTCTCCGAACTTCCTTCATGATCTGTGGATAAAGAAAAGTAAACAATTCGACATGCATGCCGTGGCAATATCATTTCCCTACTTTTACAAAACTTACTGATTTTGAGAGACTTAAATTTTGGGCACTATTAATAGCTACATCAATTATATATATAATTTTAATATAGAATGATATTAGAATCATTAGAATGATAACAGTGAGAGTTTGCAGAATATTTTATATTTGGTAGTGCTTTGTTGATGTTTTACTAATTCAAAGAGGTTTTAGGACTTGGCTGTTCTTTGTTGTATGGGAAATTCTACCCAGCTTATGCTATTTGATTGCAATTTAATAATTTCAAATGTCACTTTTTTATTTTCATTGTGTACATCACTGTATCCTTGGGAACATGTTTATCACAGCAAAAGCCTATTATTAACCTCAACAGCTTGAAAGCAAAATTTGTAAACCCCAGTTTTCAGTTCTTCAACTACTTGGTTTATATAACTTCAACCAGAGCAAAGCAGGACAAGAGAACATAATATACATCAACATGACAAATATATTATTCATTTTTACAGTTTACAAGAGTTAAATCATAGAAGTCCCTTGAAAAAGAGACATTTTAACTTTGTTTTACAACTGGATCAAGCTATTAATTGCACCATAAATCAAACCTAATCAAAATCTGTATAGAATTGAGCTGCTGGTATTATAGGAAAATGGCCTTTCACCTGAGCAGAGAATTGTTTCCTAAGGATTTTTAAAATGAAATTTTATTTCATAAACTTCTGATGGGTAACTTCTTGTTTGGTCACAGTTGGGCGTGGTTTGTGAGCTGTAACTCATTTCAGCCCCCTCTCCTCTATAATGTGCTCCTCATTACAAGGGCCCTGATTTCATCTAGTATGACACCTCCCATCCTTAATCATGCCCATGTGTCAAAGTATTTCCTATAGAAATGGTCCTGCTGTCTCAAATTTTTCTCTTTTGCACTGAAAGATTTGCTGTTGGTGTAAATTTAGGTAAGAGAGAGCTAAATGTGGCTGGGGATTTAAATAGAGTTTCCATGTGAGAGAAACCCAAGATTTTAGCCTGTGATTATTTCTGTTCACTACTTTCTGTTACCAAAACTTCTTTAGATCTCTGAAGTGCCTTGTTTAAGAAATGTCCCTAAACACTGAAGTTTTGTTGATGCCACCCCCTAGTTAGCCTTTTAATAGAAATCCTGTGGATTGTGCTGCTTTCCCTATGGGTTTCTGTAAAGATGAGCATTTTTGGCTGCTGGGACTGGGCTTGAGAGAGCAGGTGGTGAACTTTTAGATGCTTCACTTCTACAAGAGCACTTCAGAATGCCTGTAATACTGAGTGTGTGACAGTGGGTGGAAGTGAAGTAATTAAAAGCTGCAGAATTTGGAAGTGTATTTGAATTTCTTATGCAGGTACAAAAATGTCATCAGCAATTTTAGGAGCACTGTTTATTCTGAGAGTCTCAGAGGCTGTCTCAGCCCTCAGCTGGGAGAAACACAGCAACACTGCACATATAATGGGGAAACAAAGGGGAAAACCCCCTAAAACCTTTGTTCAATGTTAAAAGAGAAACTTCAGAATGTGGTAGATATTAAAAAAAATATTTTGGTTTTCCTAGTTCCATGTGAATGCAATGTTGTCCTCTTAATTCACTGTCTCACATTAATCTCACAGTCTACTCTTTCTTAGGGTGAATGTATAAATAATATTAGGGAATACCAACCAAATATTTTTCTATCCAGTGAGGAATGTTGCATTAAGTATGATGCCATGACACCCATTCAGCAAGGTTCTTTATGATTCCCCTTCCTCCAGTGGTATTTGCCCATGTGCCACCTCTTTGCTGTTACCAGTGCTCTCCTTCACACACATCATTACTGTTACAAACCTGCATCTTTTTTATCTTGCCCCTCAGTGATCTGGATGACTAAAGCCATCTAAAACCCACCCAAATCTTTCAGCAGAGGTTCCATTTCTTGTAAGAAAAACAAATATTCTGCCACAACTGTTTTTTCAGTGTTCTAGAGAGGATGACATTGAGTCTGTTATTAGGAATCAATTTCTCAGATATGGTTAAAAGTGAGAAGGCTTTGCTTACTATTTTTGAGCAGGAGGGGAAATTTAGTTTCCCTGCTCCACTTGTTTCTATCAAAAGAAACCAGGAAACCATTATGTATCAGCATTATCGGGCTCCAAAAGGTATGTTTTTTTCTAAAGAGCCTTAAGTTTGTCATTAACTTTATCATCCAAAGGTGCTTGGAGGCTCATTGGAATCCAGCAATGCCAGCCAACTCAATGCTCACTCCCTCGGTCAGGAACCTTGCCATGGTTCCTTTGCTGGTGCAGTCCAAAATTCCCCAGGTCCCTTTGTCACTTAGCCTGGTTACAGCAACTGCTGCTCCCTGCTGCCTCTGCAGCCTTGGCTTTCCCCGTGGGTTATCTGGGGATGGGCATTTCTCTCCAGCTATTTCTATGATTACAGGGAAGCTACAAAAAGGAAAATAATTATAAAAGAGCTGGTTTGTCTTCAGGGTTGCAGAACTGTGTATTGAACTGTAGTACTGTAAAGTAAATAGTAAATATAATTTTAGTTCAGAACTGCTCTCTGTTTTTAAGGACAAATTTCTGTTTGATCTAGTAGTGAATTCAGTTCTCAAATACAGAGATACAACCTGTCTTTAGTTACATATCTCTGTCAGATTCCATATTCTTTTTCTTTCTTCCATAGCCCTTAAATCTTTCCCCATCTTGCTAAAACTATGGTATTTATCCAATTAAATTTTATTTTCTCTAGTGGACCAGATCTAATACTACCATTTCCAGAGCTCTTTAGCAATATTCTCCAGATCCTTGCCTTTATTAATTAGCTTTTTTATGGCCTTTTAGGTAATTTTCAGTTGTGGGGACGGTATTTCTATTTGAATGCATTTGATGAAAATTTCTGAGGAAGTATTTACAGAACAGTATAGGCCAGTTATTTAGGTTATGATATTTAACTGGATTGTAAATTTAGACCAGACCTAGTGCTTCACTTACTGTTTTATTGAAACACAAATATGTAATAAAATTATCACCTTCTCAGAAGTTGCTTATATTTTTAATCCTGTCAAGTGAGTAATCTTGTTAGTTCTTGAACAGGACATCTTATATTGCAAAATAAACATGAACCAGTTAAAAACTTCATTAAACTTCTAAGAGCTTATTTTAATGCCTTTTGCTGGATGTAGGAAATTTCCAAAGGTATTTGGTGCCCCTTGCTTTCCATCTTGCTTACATTCTGGGAAAATCAAAGAGCTAGGAATTTATCACCGTAATTATACAAAGTATCTTGAACAGAAGTCTCTTGTTCACATAAATGGAAGCACTAGTTAATAAAAATTAACTTTTCTGAATCTCTGAGGACTCGCTGTGATATTCTTAAAGGTAATTATTCTGTAAACATTACCAGAAACCCAAATTTTAAAGCCGTTCTGTTGCTCTTAGAACCTCTTCCCCACTTGTGCTTTTTTACATAAATAAACTTTGTGTTACTGATTCCGAGTCATTTCTGTCTGGCACCTAAAGGACTTGGGAACCTCTAGAGCAGCAGGCACAAGCACAAGCAGCAGGCACAAACCCACAATTTACTTTTGTGTAGAGAGCAGAACTGAGCAAAACTGAGAAGAGTAAACTTGTAACTGCCTCTTTTTTATTATTTCCAGGTTAGGAAAAGTGAAGACAAACCAGTGCTCTGAAATGCACCTGGCAGAACTTTAAACACTGTTATTCACATTTGAAATTTGAAACCTGATTCTTGTGTATGAGAAGTACTTGAGGTAGCTCTGTCACTCCTGGATGGAAGCACTGGCTGATTAGAGAATGTTTCACTTTTAATTCAGGGGAATATTAACTCCTAGCTCTGTTAATAGTGTTAAATGGGAAGAGCAGATAGGTCCATTTAGTCTGAAACAGAACTTGGATCCTTGAGATGTGCTGAGTTAAAACAGCAGCAGCATCATTGGAAAAAGAGCCTCAGGAGCAGCATCTTTTCCCACAAGAAAAAAATGCCCTAATGGAATTCATAATGAAATATTTCACAAATATATTTAAAAAACAAAAATAGCAAGCCTAAACTACTGAAATAAGAACAAGCTGTGCTGTTTCATGACACTGTCTTGGAAGTTTTATAAGCTCTTGTAAAAAATTAGAAAGAATTTCTATAGGGCTCTAAACATTTTTTTAGAAAAAACTCAATTACTAAAGAAGCACTGAGCCAACTTCAGTCAGTGCAAAGGGTGCTGGAAAGAGCATAGGCACATTTCATGCTAAAATCACCTGTACGAATGGGGTTACCAACAACACTGACGAAGAGTCAGGTACACTTCTCTAGACTTTTTTCTTTGGTATAACTAAGTTCTTTGCTATTTTAATTAAATTGGCATAAATAGCAGGGGCCAATGGTTGAATGCAACTATTAGATTTCATCTGAAGATTCCTATAAAGCACAAAGGGAAGCAGAGCTGTTGAGGGTGAAAGGGATTTTGTATAAGCTTAAGTTTTAAAGTTTAAAATGATTGTTTGCAGTGCACACCTTTTTTTTTTAACATAGATGGCTGGCTATAATGAGGCCACTATTTAAGCACATCAAATAGACCTGTTCTGAATAAATGATTCATTTGCTATTTGGCAAACATAATTTACTGAATGTCTAATAAAGCTTGAAATTCGCATTTCTTTTTACACAAAATGAAGCACACTTTCTTCATTTTGTATGAATTATATGTTTGTATTCACTGGGGATAAAAGGCATCAAAACTGAAAATGCTGAAAACCTCCCTAAAACGCTTTGTCAGTTTGTCTCACCTATGGCTATGGGTGACAAACTGCAGGGACGAGTCATTCAACACATTCCTCCTTTCAGTTCCTGGGGTTTTTGCTTTAATTGCCAGCAAGAATGCGAAATTGCCAGTCCTGGAGGTGCTGGATTTTGTGGTGTGAATGATCATGGGCAGCAGCCTGGACTGAGGCCAAAGAAGCTGTTTCGTGTTTACAGCCATGAGTCTTCCAAGGGCAAGAGCCTGCAATTGCTCTTGGACCAGAATGAGGTTTAAACAGACAATCTCCATGTGGAGAACTAAATACCTGATTAATTCCTGACCATCCTGGTCAGTAAAGTGGTTTTCTAAAATGTATTTCTTGGTTTTCAAGTGAGCTTCAATAAAGGTTCTAGAAATAGTCTACGCTGGTGATGCGAGGAGAGGACTATTACATGCTTATCATTTATTCTTCCACAGAGGTGGGTTCCTGGCATATTGAAGACTTTCAAAGGATGAAATGGATTGGTTTGGCAGATCCAAAGAGCCTGAATTAATGCCCTGGTTAGAGCAACTGAACACTGCTGATGTGGAACAGCACAGCCAGAAATGTAAAGGTATGTCTGTTCTGACTGAACACAGCAAGTCCATCATTTCATATTTTTTCAGGCCCTTGAGCTCCTTCATTTAAATTACCTGCAGTGTCAATTAGTGGTAATTAAGACAGAGATGGAGTGATGGATTTGATGCAATCTAATGCATTTTAAGAAATTAGTGTTGAAAGCAAGTGTTTGGTGTTCTATGGTAACTACCAAGATAGTCCTTCTAAATATTAGATAGTTTAAAAACTAGGAGTGATGTTATGTACCATCAGTTTTAGCCATTTAATATCACTCAGTGTATTACTGCCCACGTGTACGTGTGCATTTGAGAAGGGGACTCATCATACCTGCCTGTTGTAAGTAATTAACTTCCAAGTTACTCATTTTCTTCCTGAATAAAATGATTCCTCAAAGCTACAATCTGCTCTTCCCTCAGGTGGTGCTCAAACTGGTATTTCATACACTCTTGCACTTATGGACACTCCTTTTCTTCTGACATGGGAATGGTCTAACAGGGCATTGCAGCCACAGGGAGTGGAAGGAAAAGCTCCTCAGCCCTTCCAGTGATCGATGTGTGCACTGAGGTATCACAAGCTGCAAGTCTGAGTCTGCCCTTGCGTGTGTAACGTTTGGAACAAGGGAATTCATTTTTATCTTTTATATATTGTATGACTTTATGCAATTCAGCTGAGGATAGAGCCCCTAATTGGTTAAGATTTCATAAACAAGGACTCATACAGTGATTCAGAGAAAAAATAATTAGGGATCAAAATGGAATTTAGAGCGGCTGTCTCAGGATATAGACTAAAATTCTTTGTATACAACTGGAGTGCTATTTAAATTAGTAAAAGTAAAGAGACCAGATTTCTCCTAAGGATAGTAAATATCAGTAACTTCAACGTGTGAAAAGCTGCTTCACACAATTCCATGCTGGAAATACTGATTCTGCCATTCCTTTAGTTACTTTTATTTTTTTTCAGCCGTGTGAATTAAAATTTAATTTCTGTTGCATTCTTTTGGATAGGAATCCCAAGTGTGAAAAAGTTAGATACGTCTGTACTCCAGATTTCTTTTCTAAGTTCATAAATTAGGAAAAAAATACATAAAACGGAACTCAGGTGCAGTGTTTGCAAGATAACCCACACATTAGGATGGCTTTCTTTGGCTTTTAGGGCTAAGCACTTACCTCTGGGGTCAGTGCATTGTTCTCTGAAGTCTGACTCGACAGCAAAATATGTGTGAAACCATCTTCTTTTCGGACTACAATGTCCCTGAAGCGGCAGTTACTTTCATTTTGTCTCACACTGTATCTCAGTCTCTTATCGAAGACATAATCTTTCTCTCCATCAAGTTTCCTTTTCACAGTGCTGTGTAGATTCAAGCTTCCATTGGCCAGAGAAGAACCTTGCAGATGAAAAGAATTGAAGCATAATTACCTTTATACCATCAAAGAAATGGAGTAATACTCTCTATTAGCTCCAACAAAAATAAATAAATATAAAATAATAGGAAAAAATAAATAAAAAATGTGCCTGGCTAGTCAAATGTGGCCTCAAGCCATTGTTCTTATTCTGTACTCCAACGTGCAGAACTTTTTGTTCTCTGATCAGACAGCCTCTAGACCCAAGGAACTGATGCCATTTTGGAGAATATCCAGCAGTAGGGAAAAAAGAGAACTGTGAGAAGAAAGATATAATTCTTCCTTAAAAACAAGTAAGAGCAATACTAAGTCAGTTTTAAAAGACAGTTTATTCTGACTTACACTGTGTATGAACTGCAAACCATTCCTCTGCTGATGTCTGCAGTGTTTCTGCAATAGGCAATAGATGCTGATTGGTAACAGTGCTGAGCGGGCGTGTTGAAGGAGCTTTACAAGGTTTGTATGCAATAATCCTTTTCTAATTACAGATATTTCACACTATTGCTATTAAAAATAAAGCAGAGACAGGTTGTTGAGGGACAGAGATTAAAGTCACTGCTTTTTGTTGATATAGATACCAGCCCACAATGCACCATTTTTAAGAAAGGCCAAGAGAGAGCTGAATGAAAACACCTTTGTTTGTTCTGTTCTTTACTCCTGCCAAAGCTGACCTGTTCCAGCTCCTGGTTTCAAATAGCCAGGAATTTTTAAAGGGCAGATGACATGAATATTAGAATACAGATTTAAATTTTATAGTATAAGTGACCACCATCCAATTAAAAATGCTCTGCTGGAATAGAATTGAACAGTGAATTCATGACAGATGCCTCTAAACCAAAATAATTTACCCTCATTTTGGATTAGCTATGTTTCAGCCTGATGCTTACATAGGTAACTGATCTGTCTGACACCTCACAGTTGGCAGTGGCCTGTGGAATTGTCCAGTGTGTGAAATCCTGTATGTGCACTGCAGTTAGGAGATGGGATGTGAAAACACAGCCAGTGCTCAGCGGTGTGTGACTGGGTCTCATGTGGTGTGTGCATGTGGCCCTCACACATCTACACACAGGCATCCACCTTTGTCCAGGATTCTGTTCTGTCAATCAGGAAACTTTTTTGTTGTTGGATTAAGAGATACCATCTAAAGCATTGCCTGGGTTATACTGAATAGAGGATTCACCTGGTGCAATGCAAACATAGCCAAATTCCATTAAATCATCACTTAAAAAAAATAATTTGAAACCAAAAGATTTGGAAATTTGTTTTCTTGACAAAAAGCATCTACAAGTGTAGAAATTACCATGTGCTTGAACTTTAAATGCTATGAATAATTTCCTATGGCACATTTCTTCTTTTTCCTAAGTTTGTTTTTCATATGTATTCCTACAACAGAAATCAACTTGTGAAATTACTAATAGAACACCAGTGTCATTGGGAATAATGTGCTGAAACTAATTAACTCTTTGACTGAGGCAGGCTATTAAATATTGCATTTCTATCTATTCAATGCTTAACCAGCAATAAGCTACTGAATTGTGGTGATTTCAAACGCCCAAAAAAGTGTAGAGAACTCAAAAATCAGAGGCACAAATGCCCATTGAATGGAAGATGTGTTAGACTAACTGTAGTGTTTATCTACCTAGTGTGGAAGATTATGCTACATCTATTTTAAATACAGATGGTAAGAGAATAATAGAAGATTAATTCACTCAGATTATCCAGCTCAACAAAAAGCCTAACAGTAATTTTTTTGGTTTATTCTTTCTTATGTATTCAGTTTGTAAATGAATGTATGATGTAAGAAACTATAGATCTTACCACAGTATTTTAACTATCTGGATGCCAGCTGAAAGAAATTTAATCAGAGGAAAGACCTAAATTAAATATGAGAGAAACATAAATGAAGAAGTACCATTTCCAAAAGTGGATCATTAACAGAACAATATATATTGAGTAGCTTGTTGTGTCCGTGTCTCCAGTGCATCCCTGTAATCTTGTTTAATCCGATGAAGTGGAGAAAATGATCAGCACACTCTAAAGACAGCACTGATGTGGAACCAGGCCAGTTTAGCACGTCTGCTGCCTGGGGGTGGTGGAGCTCCTGGAGCCACTGGAGCCATTGGCATTGTCCCTCCATGAGGGTCAATAGTCAGCACCTGCTCTGCACACAAAGGGCGCAGCATCTGAGTATGCCAAGGTGAAAAATGACTGTGACAGGCAGAAAGAGACATTCAAAGACTCAAAGCAATTTATACTGCACGTGAAACAAATTAAGGATGTCACAAATTAACTAAGGAACTTTACATACATCTAAGTGTGGCTTTCTGGCTTAATAGTGACTATTTGATGCTCAGTCTAAGTACAAAAAGAAAATAGAATGGGAGAAAATACTCTTTACTGGGAGTTTAATCTAATTATTACTTTGTGTTTAATCAGCAGTGGAACTTGTGGAATACCTAAGCCAACATTTATATTTATAAGACACTTCAAGGTTTTTTTAAGGGAACCTAAGATATTCCCAGACCACTGCTGCATGCAGTAATCCTTCTCCAAGAATGGCAGTAAAAGAGGGCAGTAAAGGATGCTATTTAAGGAGAAAATGCAAGCTTGGTTTCTTTCTGCAGTCCTTTCCCATAGTATCATCCTTAAGTGTTGTATAGAAATATGAGAGGGCTCATCCCTTCTGTTTCTTTCAGTGTTCACTTGTGGACCTTTCATGGATTTCTCTAATCCCCTTCTGAGCCTGTTGATGCTGTCTGTCTCCACAGCTTCCTGTGGTATGACTTTGAGAAGTTGGGTAGCCATTACACAGAGAAGAATTTTCTTTCATCTGTGCTTTTATCTGATGTTCCACCAGTTTCAGTGAGTGGTCCCTAGTTCTGCTATCAAGGGATTTCAGGACCAACAGTTATTTATTTAGTATATCTGAGGCCTTGATGATTTTGTAAACTTTGATCATGCTGCCTCTCAGCCACCCCCTCTCCCAGCTGAAGCCTCTTTTATTCCTGTAATCCTCTTCATTTTAGCTGCCCACCCCTGCATCTTCTACAGTATTCCACCACTGCCAAAGGGTCTGAGACTGGGGCTCCATTCTAGCAGGCATTGCAAAAACACATTAGAAATTTATATTCTAAAAGGTTGAGGCATACAAAGAGAGGGAGAGTAAAGTAAGGAAAGATCTTGCTTTGGGGGACTTGGAGCTCCACATCTCCTTCCACTGCTTCTGCCCATTGCTAGAGGACACCTCAAGCTCCTGTTATTTCCAGAAACACATTTTCTAAGTGTTTCATCAGAGCCAGTTTAATGGTGCAGTCCCTGTGTCCCTCCAGAGCAACCTCAGTACTGGTAAGAGCAGCCACACCATGAACTGGCCTGGTGATCTGCCCTGGCTGAAAACTCACACTGCAAAAACTGGTTAATTTTCAAACAGATGCAGTTCACCTTGTAGCCTCAAGAGTACTAAAACTGGTGCAGAGGGAGGGATGGGAACACCAATCAGGGTGCCATGGGAAGGAGAGCTGGACTGCTGCTTTTATTAGCAGTATCCACTTATGCTGAATGGAAAGGATGATGGAGCTGAGGCTCTGATTTTTCTAGGTGAAATAAGCCATGCTCCCTCACTGTCCCTGGTAAAGCAGCTTGGCATTCCTCAGTCTTCCCAACAGCCTTTAACTGCCTCTTTTCTCTTTCTTGTGGGTAATGTTTAATACTGTACATACTTAAAAGCTCTATTCTGTTGATAATTTACTAATAATTTCAGACTTCTCCAGCTAAGGGAGCATCTCTAAGATATCTAAAAGCAATGAGCTTTTATCCAAACTGAGAGAGCAAGCAATGTTTGCTTGTCTTTTATTGCCAGTATTCTTTCAGAATAAATAAAACAGAAGAAGCTAAAAAACCAAGAGGAAGCAGTGACTAAGTCACAGAGAGTATTTAAATCAAGGGCACCATGAGACTACAAAGATTTTCGTAATGGAGAAAAACAGTGGTTAGTGATACATGACAGGCAGAAATTCTTCAGCAGATGGTACAGAAATAGAGCAACGTAGAAAACAGAAAGAGAAAATTAAAAAGGGATGTTTTTGATGCTGTCAAGAAACTTGACAAAACAATAACTCTCAATTACAATATCTGGAGAGAAACAGAAATGTGATAACAGAAGACAACAAATATCATCAGAAAGACCAGTATTGTTAGCTCCTGAGGGTATCAATGGATGCTCTTTACAGAGTTTTTCAATATTTTCCAATTTGCAGACCCTTAAAAAACTGTCAGTAAAGATGATTTTGCTCTCCTTATGGTAGGACATGTAGAAGGCAGAGGACAGTTTTTGGTATTAAAGATCTCTCTCAACTTCTACAGGGTCCCAGGCCTCCACTGAGGTGCACTGAACATTCTGTGCACACACCTGTAGGTACATGCTCATCCTTCTGGGGTAAAGAGCTTCCTGATGGGAGTTTGTCTAGAGGTTGAAGTAGAAACCCAAGTGGATTTATACACAAAACCAAACAGACTGGTGGACGTTCATTCAAGGAGTCATCCAAAGCTGGTTTTCAAATAGCTGTTATTTGTTTGAACAGAACTGGCATGGACAGACAAACAAAACAGCTATTATTTGATTACTTCTAGTTCAAACATTACTGTATATATTGCTTGGTTCAATGAACTGGTGGTTAAACATTATTATAAAATGAAACAATACTGGTTCAGGTTGGTGGGGTTTGGAGCCCTTCAAGCATAGGCCCACACTGGTAGCAGAGCTGGGCCTACAGCCAGGTTTTCACATTGTAGGGAATTTTTGACTTTTCCAAATCTAGGCTTCATCTTAATGACAAACCTTAAATTTCTATACATATTTTCTGTCAGTCTTACACTTAGCTGTGAAATGAATCTAACATTCATTTGGGTTCCATACTGGAAATCTCAAAGCTGACACAAATGTCTGCTTCCTCGGATTCTGAACGGGGCTGCCCAGGAGCCACAGCTTCTAGGAGCCAAACCAGGTCCTCCAGGCTCCCTCTTTGTTCCACATCTAGTGCCTGGGAGCCCTGTGAGCGCTGATGGAGCATGCCAGGCTTTCAGCTTCCAGACTCAGTGGCAGACTGCCTGAAACCTCTGGCATAGCTGGCTGCCTCCAAGCTAAACGTGGGAGTCCTGCCAAGCAGACTGCCACACTGCTCCTGCTCCCAAGGGACACAGCCTTAGGACCTTGGCTCAGATTTGGAGAAAGTTTTGAAACCCAAGACGTTTGAAACAAAATTTCTGTTATTCAACAAATTGGGCATTTTTCTCTGAAACTTTCTTCATTTGTTATTTGTAAAATTCAGCCTGGTTTTAGTGTGGCATCGATCCCAATTAAAGTGGGTTTCTGTGATAATAATGGGACACAGGGCAGAATCACACTGGCATCCTCTGTGTGAGTGTGAATACTGAGGAAGTTGTTGGACTTGGTGAAGAGTAGTGCAGGTTTCTTCTACTTGATGTTTCAGACCCCTGTATCAGGAAATGTGGCTTCTCTCAAGCTTGCAGGGCAATATTAAGAAAAAACCTAGTGATTTGATTTTGACCCTTCTTCACCAATTTCTGTCTGCTCTTACTCAGGCAGTCTCATCTCTCCTCTTTGTAGTCTCCATTCTGCATGTGCTGGGTATCACAGGACTTGAGGGATTTCTGACCTTGGCAGGGCTGCTGAGTATGGGCTTTTCAGAAAGGATTTTAAAGACCTCTTACTTATGCCTACAGAATGCAAGGGGAACAAAAGTGATGGATTTGGAGAATGCAAAAGCTGTCATGAAGAACTGTCTGAAAGGAGCTGCAGAGATCAGCTCTTGGGCCAGGAGAGAACACCTGGCTGCTCAGGCAAAGCAGCTTTCCACTGAATGAGAGCTCTCTGACAGAGATTATTCAATCAGGGGTGATGGAGGCCATTGCTTAGCTCTTACGGGGACAAAGGAAAGGCTCATTTGACCTTACAGTTCTTTGTGACCCTTTAGTTCTTCATTAAGCAAAAGATTCTAAAATATGGGAATTAATGCATATCAAAGATATATTTTGTATCTGAACTTCCCCACAAATAACATAAAATAAACAATTAGAAAAATTTAATTAGAAACAGCAAAAAAAACCACCAAAACTTTATGCACATGTGTAATTAGATATGCAAATTGTCTTAAAGAAAGAGGTAACTTTTTAAGCATTCTTACATGAGCTCAAACTCCTCAAAATGCAAAAGCCAAAGTACACTTTTAAAGTGCTTTAACTTCAAATTTTATTGGCATCATCAGAAGTACTTATGCATTTAAATCTGACTATGCATTTTGCTGTTTTGGGAGTTTTTAACAGCATATTTGATGCCTGGTTTGAAAGATTCCAGTAGCTGTCACATATAGCCAGTAAGACTGGGCAAGGTCAGTTCTCCTACCCAAATCAAGGAGCATTTGCCAGGTTGCCAGTAGGGTGGAAAATGGAAAGCAGGGTGATATAATTTATGTTGACTTCTGAAAAGTTTTTGGCAGGGCAATTCACCAGAAGCTATTAAGGAAATGAGTACTATCATGGGCTATAGAAAGTAGCTAATAAAAATAAATAATTGGAACAAATGGTTACTTTTCATCATGTCAAGTTGGCTGTCCCAAGGACCTGCAGAAGGATTAGTTTATTTAATGTATGTATTAATGAACTGGGAAGAGAAATATGAGAGGAAAACTTGAAGGCAATACAAAATAAGTAGAGTGAAAACTAGGAAATATTTTTGAAGAGCTTCACTGAATCAAAAGAAAAAGGTGAATTGGCAACAGTAAAGCAGATTAAATGCACAGTGAAAGGGATCATGCACATAAAGCTGTGTTCTAAATTAACTGTAACAAGGAAGGGAAAAAACCCCAAGAGCAACTGTGGATCACTCAATGAAAACCTTTATGCAGTGTGTAAGAGCACACAAAATAATTCTCCAAGGGTTCTATCATCACTGTATCAGTAAGCAGTAGGAAATAGTTTGGAACAGCTCTTGCTGTTTTTAAAAGGTATTAAAACTATCCCCCACACCAATGGCACAAGAGGATACTCAAAACTCTCAGGAATCAGTAAAACCTTCCAGGTGGTAGGAAGGCTGAAAAGGCTGGGGCTGCCTACTGACTGACAGATCATCCTCCACTTCATCCCTTCATAGAGGGACTAGAGGCTATTCAATGAAAGTAAAGGTCAACTCCCCCCAAACAAAATGCCAAATCCCAAAACCTGGTCAAATAAAATGTGCATCTTATTGTTAACTCCTGGAAATTACTGTGACAAAACATCACTGAGGCTGTACATTTGGTAGGATTAAAAACAAACAAACCAAGAAGATTGGACACATACAGATAATGAGAAGCTATTTAATTTCCATTAAGTTGAATAGTTTTTATAGAGAATATAAACCTTATTCTTTGAGAACTAAGCCAGTCAGTAACTATGAGAATTAGAGAGAAACTTCTCCTATATCTTCTTGTTCACTTCAAGACTATTTGTACCTTCCTCTAAAGTCTGTCTTAAGACTTTTGATGTGTCCAGTCACTGTCAGAAACAAGGACCTGGCTGTTCTGAGTGTTCCTGACTATGACAAGCATTGATACTGAGAACTTGAATCTTATTCAGCCACACTTACCAGGGCACTTTAGCAAGAATGGTATTAATTCTAAAATAATTCTGGTTTCTCTAGACCACTGAGTTTGAGCATACCCAACTGAGTAGTAATTTGTTATGTGGTGATACACAAACCCAAAGTTGCAGCATTATACATATCTCAGTTGTCATTCCTATTCCATGCCCTGTCCTCATTTCCCATAGGGACTTAATACTGCAAAAGCACGTGACAGAGCCCACACTGCTTTGTGTCACTCTGTGGGAAAAGGAAAGAGAGAAGCCAACTCATAAAAAAGTGTATAATATGTAGGGAAAGTGTGGAACTTGTTTGTGTGCTTCTCACCACATCACCTGTGTGCCAACAGTTTTGCCACGAGTGGGCCCTACTTGCAGTTGCTGCAATTAACACCCGCTCCCGCACAGAGGAATTGTTTAAATCACATACCAATTCCATTCACAACAGGGGAATTGTTACTGACTTCCAACACGCTGGACAAGTTTTGTTCTCCTTCATGATCATTTAAATCCACGTTTTGCTGCTGTGAGCCATTCCCAAAATGTCTAGAATCTTTCTCATGGCTGCCATCTCCATTCTGCAGACCATTATGTGGCTTTTTCAGTGGCATGATCTGTAAACCGCTGGGAGTAGTTCGGTAAGTCACAGTTTTAGCAGCCCTGTCATTTGCAGATCCTGGCTTTGCTGCATATCCTCGTTTCTGTTTTTGATGAGATGGATTAAATCTCTTCCTTTTGTGTGTTGATCCTTTAGACTTCCCAGATTCAGAAGGTCTATTTGATATTTTCTCAACAGATGACCCTCGGCTTTCCCTCAGTAATTTCGGTGTGCCGGCCTGTTTCCCGTGCCTGGATCTCTTTTCTCTGGTAACATGTAGTCTGTTGAACTCATCAATAAATTCCTCACAGTGGAGTAGGTGATGTTCAGGTTCCCAGGTGTCTTCATTGCTCCCGTAGCCTTTCCACCTGATGAGATATTCCCATTTGCCCTTCTTGTTTTTCCTTTTGTCTACAATCCTCTCTACCTAAAAGGAAAAACCAAAACTGTATTAGAAAGAATTCCCACAAACAGACCTGGCAGTACAGGAGAGAAACAGAGCCCCAGTGGTATTTTGGCAGCAAGGCCACTGCCCCTTCTGAAAACATTAAAAGAGACATAAACACATCCTCAAATCTGATCTGGGCACTTGCACTAGCTCCAGTGTGAAGAAACAAGAGAGAGTCTGAGATTATTAATCAAAGCACAGTTTCTTTGAAAAGCTGGTTGCAAAATGAGACTGTTACTGTTACATTCCTCAGCTACCTCTTGTTTCAAAAAGCCAAATAAAGCATTTTTTGCTGCTTTGTTAGTTACTGATCATTCTCCTGAATCCACACATGTATTATGTCCCTATAAGCTTCCCCAGTCTTCTTTGTGTCTTGAAATTACCTTTAACAGAGATCTGATGACAACAAATTGCAGTATTTTACAGCAAGACTTGTTTGCAATAGTGTACATCCACTTTGCTGCTTCCAACTGAAAAAACAATTATTTTTAGGAATGCAATATTTGAGTAAATACACTAAAAATTTTGAAGGTGCCAATTAAAAAATAAAATACCAAACAAAGGGCATCAAGGTGGGATTCTTACATTGAAGGAATTAATTTTATCAGCCTGTGCTGGAGAAGGTCATTGCAAGGAACATTTCTACACCAAGGGCTGATGGACTGTATTGGGACTGCACCCTGAATGGGAATTAAGAGCATAATGATACTGTGGAACCTGGATGCTGATCAAGCCTCAGCTAGAGGGAGAATGCAGAGGAAAATCCAAATACACCAGTGGCAGCAAGTTGGGATTAAACTGCACCAAGTGAAATTCAGATCAAGTCATTAGGGAAAATGTTGTAATGGCAGTAGGAATTAAGTATTAGAATAATGCTTGATAATGTGGGGAAGGTAGGGAGGCTTTTTAGAATAAACAGTTTTTGTTACATACGTCTGCCATGAAAAGTCAATGCTGGAAGATCAGTTATGATAAGGAAAACTTCAAAGATTCCCTCAGACTTTATTTTTTCATTGTTTAATTTTTAAATTTTGTTTTTAATATGTGGTTTATGAAGGATAAAGATGCCACTAATGAAAAAAAAATCATTATCATTAAACCAAAGCAGTATTGTTAATTTAGAAGAATAAATAAGTGGACAGATCATGTAACAGCTTTCACTGCTCCTTAAAGAAAAATCATCTCATGTGAAGAACAACAGTGGAATTTGTATGGAGAATTTAACCTTGAAGAAGGGCAATTGGAGCAGTGTAAGTAATTGTTCATATTAGGTCCCTTGTTAGAGCAAACCAGTGGATTAATTTTGTCTGTTCACTGCCTGGAACTGTGCATTCATAGAAATCTTGGTGGGTTCCCCAAAGGAGTCTAAATGTAGTTAGCAACTAAACATTATACTTCTATCTCAGTTCATTTACATGGGAACTGTGCTAAGATATCTGTCTCTGAGTCACAGTGGACACCTTCCTCCATCTCCAGGGCTCCCACTGCAGCATCACAAACAGCTCCTTCCTGTGCTCTGCTTATCAGATATCTACACAGAACCACCTCAGAAGCAAAGCAAGGCATCCTCTTAACACTGAATTTAGCACAGTCCCCTTCAGGATTGCTCAGAGAGGCAAAACAATTAACTGAAGCTCAGCCTGGGCAAGTTTGAGATCATTTGTCTGAAAAGAGGGAAAAGGCTTCACAAAATAAATGAACTGTCTTTTTGTTTTGGGTTTTTTTTTTTGGTCCTCATGTAGGATGTGTGGCTTTCAATTGTCAAACTAATAGTAGACTTACTATGATCTTGTTGACTTTATACAGAGCAGCTGTCCAAATTATCCTTGGCTTTAAAATACTTTCATCTTCCTATCAGGGACTAGCCAGAAAAACTGTACATTGAACCACGGAACTCTGTGTGGGCTGCCTGTGGATTTGTTACCTTAATTACTGCAACTTGCTAGACCAAGGAAAAAAACACATACATGTATGTCCTGGGGAAAAACTGAATTGTTGCTAAACTCAGTTAGACCACAGCTATCAGTGCTGGAGAGCTTGGGTTACTGCTTTTCTGTCTGTACCAGATAAACACATGCATTCCCCTCCCTTTTAATTCAGGACTTTGGACTTAGAACACAAACTCTGTGTCAGTTTGGTGCTACTTGGGAGTCACTTGTCTTTGTTTTGAGAGATTGCACCAGCTTTGTTCCCCAGCTTGCTCACTGAAGGAACAACCTCAGAAAGGATGGACAAACACCTCACCTTTTTTGGGATCACATACGAAAGCCATTTCTACACCCTCACCTTTTTTCATTTGTGCACATATCTTTAACTACACAGATTTCTTATTTTCACATTGTTGCTCTATGTGAAGAAGTTTTGTGGAGGCTGTTTTTTAATATGGAACACACTCAAGTATTTTGCTGATGAGGTATCCTGCATTTTAATTAGGAGGATAAAAGGAGAAAATATGAGTAGTCTTTATTCCTGGGAAATAAGATAATGGCAATGGAGGATGTGATTAACCAGTTAAACAATTCATGAAAGGAGAAGAAAAGTGTTCATGAAATTGGGTCAAATATAATAAATAGTTTCTGACAAAACATTCAGAAAGCAAATCTATTTGGGTAAGACTAACCATTTCATTACAGCATTTTCAGAACAAAATTATCAATGTTCAAATGTAACTAACTAAAATACAGACTAAATAAACTGAAGACAAAATGTTTTGTTTCTGGTCAACCCTCTTTTCAGTTTATTGTTTTGTTGGGGAGAAAATGAAAAAAAATGTGGTTTAATCCAAAATTAGTTTGTTTTCCTTGATTTTTTTAGTTCAGCTACAATACCCACTGGCTTGACTAATGATGCATAAAAACTCTGAGTAGATATTTTCCTGTCCTCATTACTGCCTCATTGTTCACTGAATGTATCTGAGGGTAGCATCAAATATACTTGACCTCTCAACATGGTCCCTTTTCTACCACAGAGCTTTAAGTTCTTCAGTAATATTTATCCCCTTTAAGTGCCACTGGGAAGTGCTTCAGTGGAGGCATAAATATCAGGGTTTTAGCCACACCTGCTACTGTCTGTCTCATTTTCCTTCTATCCACAGTCCACAGTAACAACAAACATCACTACTTTGTTTTTTTAATGATGTGTATTTGTTTTAACAGGTACTATGTGAAATAATAATCTTTCTGTATTTACTTAAGGTTGCACAAATCATATCAGTTTTCTTAATGGGAAATAATTCTCTGACAGCTAGTGATTAATAGAAATAATATTTTAAATCCTCCCCTAGAATAAGCAATACATGTTTCTGAGAATATGCAGAAAATATCTAGGGATTCAGTGTCTGATTTTCCGTTTTCCCCCTCAGTTCCATCTTTAATCAGAACTGAGTAACATGTTCCCAAAAGTAACCCTGGTAGTTACACTTGCCAAATCCATGATTTCACTATATTTGCTTTGGAAAATTAAGGAGTTAAGTTTAATAAAAGTGCAACGACTACAAACAAACCTTGTAGAGGTATCACAGTTAAAAGATTGCTAGAAATGTCATGTACCATCACTTCCCTGGTTTCTCTCTCTCCCTGCCCCCGCTGGCTAATTCTGGATGAACTGAGGTTCTGGTATCTTGCCATATGAATACTTTTAAAGAGAACAAATAGAATAAGAAGATGGCATCTGTGCAAATGCATTTGCAACACACTTTTTAGCTTCCAAGTAGCCTTAAACCTAGCTCTATACACAGCTGCACAAACTAGGATGGAAGTCATAAATAAAAAGCCTTTAAAAATATATCTGCATTCTACACTTCATGTGAAATAAAATAATACATTAGTGAATTAAAGTACAAATATCTAGAGCTTCATAAACTTGAGTGTTTTGCTTATATATGCAGAGTACAACAACCCTGCCACTCTTCCTTCACAGAAAATTCTGGGTCAAAATCATTTAACCACACAATGTTAATATTTGCTTATCAAAAAAATTAAATCTAGGCTAAGTTAAAAAAGGTTAATTCCTATGGAATTATTTCTACAGCTGTAACTATAACATCAAAGCACAGTGTACTCATCTCAGTTCAGAGCTTTGAAGAGCATAAATAAAAATCCTTGTGCTCCCAGAAAACACCTTCTGGGAGATCAGTAAACTTCTCGAAACATTTGGAAGGTTCCATATCTACTTAGTGATTTCCAAAATAAATACATGTCATCTCCTCTCTTGCCATGCACATTCATGTAAGCACTTTAAAGTGTAATCAGTGGTGTTCAGATGGTCTCTGTTAGTGAACTCTTCAGAGCATCAGAGCAACTGCATGGCAGACACTAGAAAAACTGCCTTTCATTACTGTGATTACAAGACTTGTACTGGTTTATGTGGGTTTTTTTCATTGGAGGTCTTTGTCCCATGTTGTGCCTGAGGGTGTTGGAAGGGTATTTGAAGAAAATGCCAAGGAAGGAAAGGCAGTAAGATTTCTGAGAGAGATAAAGGCCATCTGATTCAACATGTTTGTCTTTTAAAAATTCAGTATTGCCCTAACTTCCCCCTTTTTGTTACCTTTGCTTTGAGAAATACTGTATCTCATTAGCAGTTAATATTTTGTCTTCTTGTCTTCGTAACTTACTTTTGTTTTTCTTGTATTTGTATTTGATTTCACAAAATCTGGTAATTGGAGCATTTATTCCAGATGTACAAAAAATATGGCAACATATCTTCTGAAGCAGCCAGTATTCATGTTACAAAAATAACAGTGGAATGGCTGGACATTCTCTTCAGAATCTGACCCATGGAGTAGGTCCAGCTATGAAACCCCCTCAGTACTATATTTGTGTTGTTACCTGGAAGGTCACAATGAAAGTGAAAAGGCTGGATAGTCTTTAAAACCAAAGGGAAGCCATTCCTCATCGGAATTACTCTTAGGCAAAACATCAAATGACATCTTCCCAGAAAAAACAGTGAACACCCCATTAATTTCAAAAGACACTGCTTTTTATCCAGTTCCTTAGTTCCTTTTTTTTTTCTTTTTAAGCATATGGGGTTTTTATTTTCTGTTTTCCAATTTTCTTAGAATGAGAAGAGATCTTAAACTTAGTAGGAAACTCTTGGAACTTCTGTATTTTCACTGGGAAAAGCCTATCAGCCTGGTATGGAAACCACGAGTATGGTAACCACTGCATTGGGTATATATGTCCTTCAACACACACATGAGAAGACTCACAACAGAACAAATAAATGCTGTAAGATCTCCTGCTGCTCCCCGTCCTGTACCTTGATTTTCCCCTCCTGAGAACAGTAACACTGCAGAGGCATCCTGCTGTGAGTTTCCAAGATTGGGGTTTAGATGGGAAACCAGAAGTGCAATGCCATCAGTTGTATTTACAGCAGTGATGCAGCTGTTAGAAGTTACTGCTCAATGTGGCTTTTTCACATTCCTCTTTTCTGGACCCAACACTACCTGCAGAAGTACACTTTGTTAGTTACCTTCCCTGAGCAACATTTGTGTAAGGGGCCTTCTGGCAGGGGGAGTTTCCCTTCAATAGCAGTGGAGATCCCATGAAGCCCAGGCTGAGGGCCTGAACCAACCACAGCTTCCATGAACACTCATATCTTCAGTGACCTTATGCCAGCTTTCTGGGAAGTCCCACCTTTCTGTGAAATTCGGTCTCATTGAAACTGAAATTCTGGTCTGGTCTCTGTTGTTCATTTCTGACTCTTTTCAGACTTGTTCTAGTGCTGCATTTCCACTCCCACACTGGGTCCCTGGTTCCCCCTTAGTCCCATCTGTCCCTGCTGCTTACTCTACCATTTTCATAACCCTGTCCTCTCTTGTTTTGTTTCCGAAAGATTTTTCCTGGTCAGAACTTAAGAGTGCTCAAATCTCTCAGTCTGTTAAAGCCCCTTCCCTCTCCCACTATAAATTTAAGGACGTAATGTATATCACTTTATTTTTTTTAGGATATTGAAGTGTATGTGTATAAGCTATACCTGTGGAGAAGTGCCACAATCATTGTGAGTTTTGGAGCAAACAGGAGGAAGAATATACACAAGAGTCTTGCACTGGAGGGAAGGTGTTTTTGTACAAACTGATACTGTCCCCTAGAACAGGAAACTTGACAGGTGACACAGGGATCAGAGAGAGACTTTTTGGTCAGTCGGTGTAGTCTCTGTCATTGTAGGCAATTACATCATAGAAACCCTTTCATACTGGACATGTTTGTGATACAGAACATATTTCTGTCCAGGCTTATTGCTCATAGGTCGCACAGCAAACGTTCCTAAATGCATTCATTTTGTTAAAGATGTTTTAGGCTTTCATTTGGACAGCAAGTGTGTTTTCAAAGTTGCAAAAGAAATGCATGAAAATATCAAGATCCTTTATAGCATCAGGCTAAGGTAATCTTGAGAATATTCTTTATATAGAGGAAGGACAGGAATTTTTCCTTTGCAATCCAAGAGTGCATCCATGTCATCAAAAACTGTTACGCGATATGGGGAAGACTTCTTTGGATCTATTCCTCCATAAAATCCTTTTGACTTGTGACATTAATCATCACACACAACATAACTGGAAATCTAAAGAACATGGGGGTTTCTGTTTATTTTAAAGCACAATGACACATTATATTTATCAAATCTCTCTTTTCTTTTGTACAATAAATCAGTTTGTTACGGATCGTATTTGTATTTCAGTGTTAATCACTGAAAAGAAAGCAAGAAGCAGGACATTCCAAATTCTTGGTGTTCTTTATGCTAAAAAGTGATCAGTTCTAAACACATCCACAACAAACTTGCTGGCACAACTCATTTCTGCCAAATTCAATGGGATTCTCCACTTTTCTACTATCCAAGAGCATGTGTGTGGGAAATGTGTGAGTTTATCAGCAAAGAAGGGTTCAGCACAACCTAGTATGGTTCTAATTCTGCCTATACTTCCTTTACAGTACTGCAAGTCAGCATAGTTATTCCTTATTTACTTACATGCAAGTAAAATCTAAGTAGGAATCCCTGGGATTTAAACCATGAAGATTTTAGTGTTTTATTTTAAATACAAGTTTATAGGAAGAGGAGCATGACTTGAAGAGACGTCTAAGCAAACCAGTGTTTATAAGAACAGATCACTGCTCTCTCAGTAGAACTGCTTGGAATTTGTTAAAAATACTTATGTTTCTGAACAGATTTTGGAATGTGTTAAGTAATACCTAAAAAATAAAAATAAGACTATCACTAGAGGTGCTCTTCAACATTAAAGCAACTCCAGGAATGCAGGAAGCAATTATTAATTTACATGAAAACTTTACCTGAAATCATTAGAAAACAATTAATGCTGTTTTCTTTTATATTAATTGGCAGTTTTTTCTCCTCTACTTTGTTCAGTTATGGCTTTTTTTGGTGTTTTTTGTACAGTTTACACAGTATTTTTCTTCACCATATGGGCTTCATTCAGATTCAACTCAAGGCCAGGACTTCAGTCAACACTTTTACATCCATCCCAAAGCTTAGTCAGAAGTGAAGATTCCACATTAAAAAAACACAAAGGTTTAGCTATAATACAGCATAAACAAATATTTGAACTATTTGCTGTACTACCACTCAGTGAGTCATTGCTTTCCAAATGCTACTGGTACGACTGTCATAAAACAAACCACATGTTCTTGTGGGGTAGGTAGAAAAATATTTTCTTAGCCCTTTTACAGCAAAGTAGCAAACGAGCACAGAAATGTGAAAGCCTTGGTTTTGGGGAGCCCTGCATCACTAGATGTGTCTGTAGGTGCTGAGGATTTGGGATTGCAGATGTTCAGAGAGGCTTTACCAGCTGAAGAGGGAGGCTTGCTGGCTCTGCATAGGTGACATGGCAAGAGGAGACGAGGGACAAGAGGGGCTGCAAGGGGACACTGGTCAGTCCAAGTGGCCTTTGTATTAAAGGGCTCAAGGTGGATTTTACAGGAATATCTTAAGCAGGACAATGCAATAGTTTTGCAGAGATTTTCAAGGATTGAAATGACAGCTTGGTAAAAATGAAGGCTCTGGGTTGGAAAACAAGACAAATGGACAATGAGATGTACTTACTGTAGATCTAGGATATGAAACAGCAGTTTTTGTGTAAAGAATCTCCAGTGGCAGTATGCATTTTGTAGCTCTTGCACACAGGAAGATATAACTCTTTTTTACATGATTGCCATGGTTTAGAAATTATATTCTCCAATTTAGTACTCCCACTAAAACCACCCTCTGCTCCCCCTCTCCCTCCACCTGGAGACACAAAGGCAAAGACCATGGGTTGAGATACGAACGATTTACCGGAAACAGCAATGAGATTAAAATTAACTGTAACATCAACAAGAGGTATAAGAAAATAAATAATTCACATAGAAAAACTCCCTGTAAGTAAACAATACCAGACAGCTCCCTCTACCACATTTTCATGACTGGAAGAAACCCCCTCTCCCTGGAAGAGTCCCTTTCCCTGTCCCCAGCAATGATGTGAGGCGGTATAGAACAACATCAGGGTCCTGGCCATGCCCCTCGTGGCTACCACAAAAAATTAACCCTGTCCTGGCCAGAACCAGGACAAGAGTAATACATACCTGACAGAGAAGCAAATAAAAAATAATCCTGGTGTCTGAATGTGAAGGAGGACAGTAATGTGTCCCCATCACTGACACAGAAGGGAAAAGAAAATGCAGAACCTTGTCCATGTTATATGAGTGACTGGACAGGGGTAAGGTGATATGAGAAGGATAAATCATATATCCACTTCATACTTTCTATCCAGACTAGAATAAGGGGCTGCTGGTTTGGAACATCCATATAGCAAAAGTAGTAACAGTCAAATTTGTGAATAATACCATGCAGGGATAGGTTTTAAAGGGAAAGGGCTAAAAATAGATGACTTTGTACAATACAGAAGGCTGAGGGGCGATCCTTTGAGTGAAAAGCTGAAGTAGCAGTTTGTAAAGTAGCAGGATAATAAGGGAAGAAAACTCATGAAACACAAAGGTTTCTTTCAGAATTCAGTAGAATTCTTCATTTTTGTGGTTACACAAATGAAGTTAATGTGGTGGCAGAATACAGGAAAGAGCCAAAAAGAAAGGTAGAGCAGAAAAAGGAATAAAGAAACATGCTTTAGGCAACTATAATGGCGTGACAGGAGCACAGAATATTACAACTAACTATCCAGGATACCAGAGCAACATCACAGAAAAATGGCACAGAAAATTTCAAAAATTATCTGTGAAGAAGTAATTGTCAAAAAGAAAGAATAATACATCATTATCCCCACAGAAATAGCATTCAGATGAGCAGGGTCAGTAGGCCAAGTTTTGGCCTCAATAATTGCATTGGTTTTCACTGCAGATTTAATTTGTGTTTGAGATTTGAATTCTGCCCACTGTAAAACCAACTTCCTACTGGTGCTTGGAAGGAACAAACTATCTTATGGACAGCAGCAAAGGCAGTTACTAAAGCTGTCAATGTTCATCAGCCAGATGCATCTTAAATCATCTGACAGTGCAGCTAATCAGAAATGTGCATTGAAAATACGGGGACAGTGCTCTAAACACAGAGAGGCAGGGTGTGAAAGCATATCCATTGATTTAACCTGTGTGCTTTGGAGCAATCAGCTGGGCTCTGGGGAGGCTGTTTGATTCCAGGGTGGGTGAAAGGCATTGACACATCTGGGCTTGTCCCAGTGTCTGCAGTGAGTCAGGCTGAGCACATCACACTGCATGGCATGCTCTGGCCACACGCTGACCCAAAACTCCTCTGGCCATGCAGAGCCCCCAGGAGCTGCCATCACAGCCACTGATGGTGCTGCCCAGGAGACAACCACAGGTTACCCTCCTGCTGTCCTCACGCCCTACATCTCTTGAAAGCTGCCTTTGGCAACAGATGGACACCATTCCTTGAGCTCAGTGAGTCCTCTGTCAGCCCTGGTAATTCACTCAAGCCAAGGACTTGTTAACTGATGGGTCCTGAGTTCTTTCAGGTCATCATGATTCCTGATGATAAGGTTTCAGCCAAGTGTTGGCAGTACTTCCAGCCAGGCAGTACTTCCAGTCACAGGGGTTGCTCTAGATTGGAATCCATTACTCCTTTCAGGAAGGGCCTAAGGACACTCCAACATTGGGGTTTCTCAGGTGGCGAGGTACAGATCTTGCCATCTTGCTCCAAATGCTTGCCAGATCACTCCAAGGGTTCCTGTGGAGGCATGTGCACATCTCCATGCTGCAGCTACCTTCTGTTTCTGTTCAGAGATGGTGCAGACCCATCAAGTGTCAGGGTGAGACTGGAACTCTAATGAAGCTGAGGAGCCATTTAGAAACGTCTATGCTCGAAGCAGTATTGAATATGTAAGTAGTGAATATATTACTGAGGAAATTTTCCATGTATTTGTTAGTCAGATTCCTAACTTGGCGGCTGTGTGAATATCTCAGCTGCTCCTGGATGCATTTCCAGCAATGTGGCAAAGGGCTTTGTTCCATGTCTCTCCATAGAATAGGGAAATTACAGAATTATATTTTTATAAATGTAGGTTTTTCTGAGATTGATTCCCTACATTTTTCTCACTGGGACTGGGTTAGTGTATGTTCCTCCCATGGCACTATGCCAGTCACAAACTGGAGCTGGGGAAGGCTGCAGCTGTCTGCTTGTTATTAACTGAGGTTTAGTGCAGACCAGTGCACATTGGTGCTCCAACACCCAAACTGTTTTCCAGATACTTCATGAATGGACACTTAAATTCCCACTTTAGTATAACAAACCTCTGAGTCACATTTAATACTAAGATCTCACTTGCAAATGGTTTATGAGCTTACAAAATGACTTTTAACTTCTAGGACTCTTATGAATTGGACGGCTAATTAATCTGATTCTAATGAGTCAGTAATAATCTTCTGCTGTCCTCAATGTCATACCTAGCACAAACCATACATGTGGTCAAATACCGGGACAGATGTCCCAGAAGGATGTGGAATATCCATTCTTAAAGATAGTCAGAATTTGACTGAGCAAGACCCTGAGCAACCCAATTAAGTCAGTGCTGCCTTAAGCAAGGAGTTGGATCAGATGATCTCCAAAAGTCCCTTCCAACCTGCATTATTATATGATTCTGTAATATATTTTGCCTAAACTATTTACTAATAGTTTACTAATTCTTTATTAATTCTTTTTCACTTAGAAAAAATCTCCATTTAGAAAACTGAGTTCTGTGCAATCTGTGGAAGTGTGTGTGTGTGAACTGACTCAATTAATCTGAGTTTATATTCATCAGGCAGCTGGAAGGGAGCTTCCCACCAGCAGCTTCGAACTTCCAACTTCCTTTGACCTGGTACCATTAGGGTTTGTTTGCCTTCAGTCATACAGCAAGAGCCATTCACTCTTTGAGATGTACAAAGGAAAGATGGGTTTGAAGACCTAGGTCAGCTTCTCATGAGGTTAAAAAGATTTTCTTAGTCATTAAATGGATGTTTTTTAGCACTGAGATACATTGTGAAGTCATTCCTCAGTGTCTTTTCAGAGTTTAAATGAACATTCAGTATTCATGGTGTAAGGAGAACAAGGAATGTGCTAAGCTGGGGTGTGAACATACAACATGCTCCATGGCAACAGCTGTATATGTGCTCTTTGCTCAATATGATGGAATTAAAGACAGGAATAAGAGGGATAAGTTGCCAAACCTTTAACACAAAGCTAAGAGGAAATATGCTAATCAAAATATACTTGTGTTTCCTGCACCTGTCCTGGAGGTTTGTGCTGAAGTAGTAATAGAATGTTCTGCAGGATAGGGTGCTTAGATGGGGCTTCAAGGTCAGAGTTTGTGTTTCTCCTCCTTGTCATCATCTCAGCTGTTCTCTTTGCTTTTATGTGCCTCACCCAAAAAGAACACCCACTCTGTGAAGTAATTTCAGACCTGGTGTTGAAAATGGGAAAGGTGCATTGAAATAATTAGTATGTAGAGCAGTGTACAAAATGAAAATTTTGGTGAAGCAGATCTGTTTTGAAGCATAGTGAAAAAAAAAAGGAAAAAATCCCAAGATTAACTTGTGCTGTATATGTGCATTTTGTCCTGGTGTTCGCTGCTTGCATCTCACAGTTTGGGAGCAGAATATGCAATATAATGGCCCAACAAGACCAAAAGGTTCCTGGCATGCTTGGGAGGGGTAAGAAACTCACAAGATGAATACATGGGAAACAGACTACATCTGGATTATATGGCTCTGGAATAACATAGGGAATTTCTGATCACACTTCAACTGTTTCTCTCCAAAGAGCAGTTGTGTACAAAGGCATACGTAGATTGAATATCACAGAAATAAACAATAATACCCACGATGGAGAGGTGCCACATTCTTAGTACCTCAGCAGAAATACTGATAAATACTGGGAAAAGTTTTGCTTTTATTATGCTTATAATGTATTACATGTGCTTAAATGCTGAAGTCAAATGAAGGAACGTAAATCTCACCCTTTTGGAATATTTTTAGGGCTAATAACTAATGTAAGGTATCTAGAATAAGTAATCTTGCCTTCTAGATAACAAGAAAGTATTTCATGTTTTGAAGATTTCAAGATTATGTGCACGTTTATTTTTTTTATTTTAATTCCAAGGAAACAAGAAACTTTTGTGGTCATGCAAGAAGGATTTAAACAAACCGAGTTTGTTTTTAGATAATCAGAGGATTTCCCTAGAGAGTATATATTTCCCCAATTACCACTCTGAAATGTTATTTTCATAGTTACAAAGCACCATGTAAACCTATCCTACTACATGGATACTAATGATCATTACTGTTATTTAGCAGCATTACAGGTGGGGCTTAGAGCAGTGAGCACTTTCCTTTAATATGTAGCGTGCCATAACGTTCGACTTGTTCTTGAAATGAAATGGTCAGAATATGTTAATCACAAAATCTAGTACAGAGTGTCTGTCAGAGAAGTGCTAATGATCGCCCAGTTTGCCCCAAAGACAGAGATGTTAGTTTTGCTGTGAAAAATTTGGTGTTATTCTGTTAAAGACCTTGCCCTTGGCTGCTGAATGTCACATGGACTGTGCAGTGCAGGCAAAGGCAGCACAGGCAGCACCGTATGCTCCAGGATCTTTACAGTTCTTGCCTTGCTGCTTCCATTAATGCAACAATCATAAATGGCTAGTGCAGGTTTTAAAAGGCAACTTTGCACCTGTGAATTACTTCTAGAGGGAATCACAGGTATTTTATGACACGTGTAAGGATTGTTAGGTGACACTGGGGAAAAATGGATGGAAGAGTCTCCAGTTTCTCTCTAAATGGCTGGGAAGAGTCTTCTGAAGGTGACAGTAAGAAAAAAGTGTCTGAATCACCTGTACATCTCCTACATTTTGCTGGAAATGTTCCTCACTCAGATGAACACTATGAGGTGTTTAATAAATTCCTCTGATAGCCACAGAATATCAAATTTTTATTTAAGATATTCTGAATATCTGAAATCTTTCTACTTTCAGTTGTTTGGTGATGTACTTTCCCATTTTTAAACCCTTCTTAATATCATACATATAAAAATGGACAGTCCTGTCCAAGTTAATCAATAAGCCACTTCAATTTTTTGGTAAGGGTCAGAAGTGCAATTTATCTTCTACAAAAAAAATCTATTTGGACTCAAAAATTTTAAAAATAGTCTTTAAAAATATATGATTAAAAAGTTAGATCTTTAAGGAACAATATTTTTCAGGCTCTCTTTACCCCAGAATCTGCATTTTATGATTTTGGTTTGTCTTGGTTTCAAGACAAATTTCAGGAGAAAATGCCCTGGAATGAGCGTTTCCTCTAAGGAGAAAAGGGCTTCAATAACTCCCTTTTCTTCTGTCAATGAGACATATGGATACCAGGGGGTGAAAGTGAAAAAACTCCTGTTTATTAAAAAAAAAATTGAATAAATGCTAGATATTGAAATTGTGGAACCTCACCCCCCACCCCCAGTCCCAGCCTCTGTCTGCTGCGGCACTTTCCCCTTGGTGCAGTTCCGGGCACAGCCGCCAGGGGCGCTGCTGGCTCCCAGCCGGGCAGAGGGTGCGATAATTCCCCCGCGCCTCCAGGGGGCGCTGTGGCCTGAGTCCGGCCGCCTTTCTCCTCACGGCAATGGCGGGTGCAGCTGGTGGGGCGGGATAGAGAAGGGGCTTCCTTTACAAACCCTCCCGGGCAGCCGATTCTGGCGTCCCCTCTGCATAGCGAAAGGAGCCGTAGCAGGAAACCTCAGAAGCAACAGGCCAGAATGGCAGGGCAGGCTTATCTGGGGCGCCAACCAAGAGGCAGCAGAAGCTCTGCAGCTGTAGCTTCACCGCGGCGCCTCCCAAACAGCTCCAGTGTAGCACAAACCCTGGAGCAGCTATAGAGGCATGGGAAGGACTGGGCAGCAGCAGCCCGGCTCCCAAACATGACAGAGAGAGAAAGAGAGAGACTCCCGGGACTGCTCACTGGTGCTAGCTGGTCCCTTGGTCTGGGCTGTGAGGAAGGTGGGGGCAGTGCCTGGCAGGAAATGAGAGTGTACCCGATCGTGGCAGGCAAGCGCTGGCTCTCAGCTTCCCAATGGCGGAGCAGCAAAAGAAGCCAAGCCGGCAAGCTCAGTCACAGTGCCGAAGCAAAAAAAACAAAAATAAACCAAAAAGAAGCAGGCAAACCCCACAGAAACAGCAGGATCCCTGGTCAGAGACACTGGCTGTGTATATCCGGTTGAATCCTTTCATGCTGAAAGGAAGGGCTGCCTCCCACCCCTCCCCAACTCCCTCTGCAAGCACCATCTTGGCTCCCAAACATCGTGATAGGGAGGATGGCGGCTGGGGTGAGGACAGCCACCACTCTGGACACAACAAAACTGATCAAAAACCCCCAAAATGGTATGGGGTAATAAACCATCTCCAAGACACGGTTCTTTCCCTTTTCTAGTGCCTATCTAGTCACAGACTCCTAAGTTGGCAACATGAAATCTAATTATGTAAGTAATTGTGGGCATTGTTCAATGAAGGGCATCCAGTGATAATCTAAATATACTGTGTGTACAGTGAAAAAAATGTATCATTCTAAAGAATTAGAGTCTGAAATCACTTGTTATTTGAAACAGCGTAAAATATTGGAAGTTTCTGCTCCATTAGAGTGATCTGCACTTTATAGCCACACACTAGAACTCATTCTCCAACAGTTGGTCACCATGCCTTTCTTCAAACTATAGATTTTTAACCACTGTTTAACATAAAAAGCTAATAATATCCTCTTCATCAAATGTTCTAAAAATAATGGTGAGACAGACTCTGCATATTTGAGCTTGAAGTTTCTAGCATTTTAGGTGTTTAGTGTATAGTATAATCCAAAATGAAAACCACAAAACTATTAAAATAATAGTGACCTTCTGGAATAAATGACATATAATATCACAATTTTTTTTCAATGTCACTAGAGTTTTCCTTTTTTGACAAATGTTTATTCTGTGGCTATTAACTTTTGGGGATATAGTGTCTTGATAACACTAAAAACCCAAAGAAACATAGAGAGTAAAACTCAAACACAGATCTAGAACAAATTTGGCATACCAGGGCACCAAAGAAGTCCCAGAGCTACTCAGTTAAGAGGAAACCATGTTCCTTTTTAGTATGAGGGCCCAGATTTGCTTATTTGTATGTCATGACATTACTTACAGGCTCACAGTTACAGATTTGAATGGCAAAAGGGACAATTATACCCACTGAACCCATCCTGGGTTGCACAGGAAGGTTCTTCATCCATGTTCTGCATGAGATCCCAAATTCTGATTTACTTAAACCACATTATTACAAAGTCATCATGTCTTAATTTGAAGTGATTCACAGAAAGTACACCATTGCTGGTAATGAATCAAAGTCCCATAAACAGAATGCCATAACCTTAATGTTAAAAAGTGTGTCTCAACTCTAATTTTGAAGGGAAAACTTCCAGCCACTGGCACTTTTTATATCTCTTAGTTAATTTAATTTTCCAAACATTAAATCCTGCAAAGTGGTTTGCAACTTACTGAACAGATGGTCTCTGTGTTTCTTTACATTTCGTAAAATTTGGGAGCTAATGTGATGGCTCTGTCTAAAATTTTGTAGCTGCTTTAGAGTTATATTCTGAAATTTCATCCTGGATGTTAGGGTTCATCACTTGTGTTTAAAGTTCAAATTCATGTTATTTTGTATATTATTGGGAGAGAGCACTTTTATGAAGTGTGAGACTGTAATAATTGCATTCAACAGATCAATATAAGTAACTTTTTTTCTTAGTTTTACTGCTTAGAATAATAATGCACCTCCTCTTAAAATGGCATAATTTTGACTAACAAAAATGGAAAAACTAAATGCAAGGAAGATGTGCTCAGTTCTGTGCCCCAGTTTTATTTCTGGTAAAAAAAGTTTATTACTTATTGTCTTAAATCTGTACCCATGTGCTCAGTCACATGGCCAAAGAGACGTTTTCACTGTGCTATACTGGATCACTCCAAACAACTATATAATTACCCACATCTGTCTACAAACTGCTTTACATCTGCATAGATCTGTACCCTGCTGGAAATAGGACAACAACATCCTTGTTAGTCTGCAAAAAGTTCAAGTGCTAAATACATATTTGGATTCATTTAGAGTCGTAATACTACCTAAGTGCAAAAGCTTAAAAAGAAGTCATCTATGAAAGATGCACATCTATAAAAAATTAACAGTTTACCTGAAAAAAATTTTTTTCAGGTAAATTGTTAATTTAAAAATCCTATGCCATGAATTCAAAGATACCAATTAAACAAATTGAAACAGAACACTCTAGGAGTGTTCTGAAAGCAGACACATGAAACACTGATAAGTGTAAGGAGTTAAATAATTTGAGTTAGTGTCTCAAATATTTTTACTATCGTAAAGTACATTCACATTTTTTTGCCAAAGAATAAGTGTCTTTTGGATATATGTGCCCAAAAATAAGAAAGAGGTTGGTTTTGCTGACCTGACAGACCACTCACTAGGCACAAATGATTCACCATCAGCTGCATTTGGGAAATGAAGACATAACAGCGTTTTCTTCTCAATCTCAAACAGACTAAATAGTTTGCTGAGTCTGTTGGGGTATGTAAAAGAGCTGCTGTCACTTTAGAGCAGACAGTGAACCAAAAATTACATGACTTTTTGAAATGAAATTCCTGACTAGTGAATCAATTTCCACTGAAATAACCCAGTTCTGCATCATCAGGGAACTCCATGGGGTAAATTCAGTGAGTGTTTGCATTAGTGGCACATGAGTTCCCTGGTCCAGGACAGCCAAGTGTGAGGGAGACAGAGGAGTACATCAGCAACATCTTCCTGTCCTGGCAGCACTGTTGTAGCCAACATGACGTTCAAAAATACACCCCGAGTTTAGTTTGGAGGCCAAGTTCTCTGTGGAGTCAGCTGTGGACAGCCTGTCTTATTCTCCAGGCTTTGCTGTGCATGGAGGCAGTGGGATGGCAGGGAGCTGGAGATGGGCAGGGGCGTAGCAGGGCTGCCAGGGGACTTCCCAGGGACAAGGCCAGCAACATCCAGGGAAATGCCACTGGCAGCACAAAGGGAAGGGATGGGAAGAGAATGGAGCACGGCTGAGCAGAGGGTAAGTTCCTTACAGAGCCTTCATAATAGAACAAGTGGTTTGGGATTAGGAATGATCTTGAAATGGCTGTGTGTGTTGCCCAAATTGTACATCCCTGCTGGTGAAGTGACTGCCTTATCCATATGCCACATGGGAGATTTACTGCTTGTCTGAGCTATGCTCACACAAAAATGAGCAGTGCAGATAAGGAAAAATGCAGCAACTCTGTTGTGTTCTAGGATGCCATCCTTTTCCAGGAAGAGAGACACAACCTTTTGCTCCAGGAACGTTCTGGAAAATTGTGAATATTTTCACTTAAGTGCCAAACCCTCAGGTATCCTTCGGTTTTAGATATCTGAAAACCAAACCTTTTCAATGGCATGTTAGACATTTCCCTAATCATCTCAATCAAAAGCTGCAGATTTTTTATCAGTAGAAGTCACAACCCTACACCACTGGCAGATTCTGTTAAGTTATTCAAACAGTGTTATAGCTGTGCAAAACCAAAGCTCTCCAGCACTGTAACAACCAAAGTCAACTTAGTTGGTTGAAGTTTTGGTTTTAAGTGACTTTTATAAAAATATTTAGCCCTAGGGCTTTTAATTTTCTTGGTATAGCTACCATATTTCTCAGCATTTGGTATTAAACCACACTGAAATAATTTTATAAAAGCAATTTTTTAGTTTGACTGTTCCAAAGTAGACTGTCCAAGGATAGATAACTTCCAATACACATCCATTAATGAAATTGTAACATAGCCAGAAAACAGCTGTGATAGTACTTTTAAAAAAAATTATACTAGTTCATCACCCTGCTTTGCCAAAGGTGAGATAAATGCTGCTGCAATAAATTTTCCCTTTGAAGGTCAGTGTCCATACTGTACACAGAATGAATCCTTGCCATTCATGCTTTACAAGAACAATATTAACATTCATGAACATTTCAGCTTTAATCATGTGATGAGTTTGGTTAACAAAATTCCAATTCCTTTTCTTCTGTGGGTACTTCTTTCATTTTGTTTCTACATGAGTGTGGACCTCCCGGACTTCAGTGAGCGTCTGTGACCACGGTGAGCCGTGGCAGTGGAAGCCCTTTGCAGTACAATGTTTGATCAACTTGATGCTGGTAACAACTGCTGAAGTGGGCGAGCTACTTCCACTGGGGTTGCTGATGTTGCTGAAATTGGTGCAGTGTAGAACTGGTGCAGTTTTTCAGAGCTCTGCAGTGTGCAAGGCTCAAAGGTCAGACTGAGAGCGCTGCTTTGCAGGACTGAGAACTCCAAAGAAACTTTCAGTCCTATATAGGATTTATTATGCTCATTAGAGTAACACCCAGTCCTAGATGAGCCACAGCTTTACTTACTCTCTGTTGTGGCTCTTGAAACTCGGAGTGTGATTCCCTCACACAATAGCAGTGAGAAGCCACAGATCGAAAGCAGCTGCCACCATGTTTGCAGAGGGGAACGTGCAAGAGCAGTCGGCAGTTTCTGTCCCACAAGTGCTGCAGCTACCGGTTTACCCCGTTCAGAGATGTCTCTGTTTGAGTCACGGGTTCAAGTAACCTTCTCAGACATGGAGCTACAGACTAGTCACTTTGAAAGAAAAAAAAGCCTCAAAACTGGCTGTAAACCAGCCTTGGTTCATCCTCTGCCTCCCTCAGTTAAGCTGTATCTGTCTCTGCAAAGCCATATTGCACTACTGTATAATCAGAGGGGGAATGAAAAGGTAGGTCTTGCTATCAGCTCTTCTGTGAGATCTAAGGCTTATCATACAGCTCCTCTGCTAACCCTGAGGCTTACTTCTCAAGTACTTTCCAAATCTTGAATAAGTGATATATCAACTACTAAGTATCTGTAGGCAATCCCCAGATATCCCCTCAATGTCTGTGAAAGTGTATGTATTTAAATGTACATCCAAAACATACCTTGGTGATTCCTCAGCACTAAACAACATCCTCGGTGTTTAACCCAGCACTTGGAAAGATCAACTGCCATTACACTGCAACTTTTAAGATGCTTGTTATCGTGGAATGGCTGCCAAGCAGCATTGGTGGTAACAAGAGCAACAGCAACTGGACATGAAATAAGAAAGATGTTTAGGAAAAGTAATGTTAAAGCTGTTCTGAGTGCCACAAAATCCTAGAATTAATAAGGGAATCTGGACATCTTAGAAAAGTGTTACATTAAAGCAGAATTTATTTCAGTTAACTAAAGGAATTCTGCCTTGTAGCTTGGGGATAAAAAAACCCTAAAAAATACTATCCTTGGTTTGTCAATTGTCCTTTGGACACCTATCTTCAAATGGACTGTAGAAAATCAAGGGTTGTGTAAGCTAAGATATACCAGCAATGCAGACTGCATATCCGAAATAAAAACTATATGTAAACTACATATCTTATTGATCAATAAGCAAGACCTTTTTTTTCCCTGTAAACTAAATAGGCTACAAGAGTAGCAGTTAATAGCAGGGGAGGAAATTGCATCATTCATGGTACAAATAGAAGGTTCAGTTAATGTTAAAAGGAGACCTGCCTTCTAAACAGAGCAGGTTGTGAGTGGTGTTTGACATGAGTGGACGAGGCACAAAAACTAACAGCAGCACAGTTGCAGAACAATTTGAATCACAGCCCACAGCAGCTTGTCAGAAAGCGGTCACCCTGTGCCACTGCAACACCTGAGATGCTTCCGAGAGGCACTCACTAGAAATACTGAAAGTGATGTCATGTCACAAAGCCAAAGCACAGGATGGTCAAACAATGCAGGAAAAAGATCTGTCATCCTTTGTGGTGCCCATGACAAAGCTGGGGAGATACTATTCAGCTGGGAGAAAAAACAGTCTTCCACCAATTCTGGCAATTTCTTAATGCTTCGTGAGGCAGCAAGAGGCAGCTCATAGGAGATTATGAACTACAACTGGTAGTCCACATGTTAAGCCATGCTGCTCTTCAATGAAAGCACATTCTCAATGTAACAAAAGATTGATGAGAATAATAATTCAAAGCTTGGCATGTGTACAACGAAAAAAAAGGGGTATCTTCCTTGGAGTTTGTAATTTTTATTATCTTCCATTTGATCCATTTGATAAATGCCATACAACAAATTGTTCACACAGGCCTTAGTCAGCAGGGAGAGGTGACAAGGCCACCTTGGCACTCCTGTTTTAACCCATCACCTGATGCAAGTGCATGGGAAAGGCAATGGAAGTCATGTGCTGCTGGTGAAAAGTCTCCTTCCAATGGCCTCCAAATGCTGAGTGAGGACAGAGGAGGAGCACAGCTCTGATGCACCATCAGGCCATACAGGCAGCCTGCTCGCTGTGTATTCTGATGGCAAATTTACACTTCAGCTTCCCTAAAAGCACTAACACATCACTATTGTGTACAGAATGCTGCAGAATGTCCTAAACCAGCAAAAAGTAGAGGAAGGAGTTGATCCAAATCACATGGGCTCTGAAGGTGTTGCTCAGCACATTGATAGTCAAATATTTTCCTTTGAGAGACCTATATCTCCCACAGTTAATTGATGATCACATTCTTGACACCAAGAGGCAAATAAAATGCAGCATTGGGAAGGCCACAAAAGCTGGCCAAGGGCCTCACCCTTTTCCTTTTCTTAAGAAACATGAGGGTTTCTGTGTACGTAGGAGAAAACAGAACCTATTTCATTGGTATATGTAAAAGCAGATTATCAAGCACAACTTTCTCTGGTATTTCTGTTACACCTTCTGTGTATCATCAGTGCACAGATGACTAGGGCTTCTACTGCACATAACAGACCATAAATGTAAGTTAGAAAAATGTCAGTCTTACTGAATTTTGCTACCTGAACTGCCTCTCTATTTAACTGCCTGTCTCACACTGTTTTTATACACAAAGACAAAAAAGCAATCATTTTGCATTTCCACTGTAAAAAAATGAAACAAACAAAATACCCTAAAAACCACACACAAAAAACCACCCCCAGAAATAATTTCTTTTTAATTGCTTCTTTCAGTTTCCTGTTACTTTTATCACTGTTTCCATACCATGATGTGTTTTGCTGACTGTACAAACACTGCATACCGCCACGTATTAATCCACAGCAAACAGCAGCCTAAGGACTGTAATGGTGACCACATGGATACAACACTGTCAAATTCTTCATCATCTCTACCATCTTCTTTTCTGACTGTTGTAGTACAGTACATTGGTTCTGACTTGTCAGCACAGTAGAAAATGATGAACCAGTGCTAATATTTACTGAACACAATAGTGCAAGTTTTTTCTCAACTTTCCCAATTTTCAGATTGTGGAAAGCTTGAGTTTATGCACCTGGTCTCTGTTACAGACTCTTGCTTCCAGTCACTGCAGACAAATCACAAAGTTCTTGCCCCTCCTCAGCCAGTATTTATCATTCCTTCAAGAACTTTGAGGTTATTTCCCCTGGAATCAATGTGAAGTCATTTTTGAACATAAATGTAGTTTTGCCTGTAATTCCTAGTACTTAATTCGGGATCCAAAGTTTCCCTCCTCCTCCCTGTATAGCTTTTAGTATATGAGTCATATTCCTATTTCATTTGACACTTTGCTGCCATGTTGCACCACTGCTGAACCAAAGTTTCCTACTTCCTCTGCTTATGTAGAGATAAATTTAGTCACTTCACATCAACGAAGGTCTTCCCGTGCTGTGTCATCCTAAATTCATGCATTCCCATTTGCACTGCAGTCTGCCATTCCTCCCTTACATTAATCACCAAAACACTTTGTGATCAACATCTTTGCAGTGTCTCTCAGAACCCATTTACAAGCCCTGTAAGGATTACTGTGCCTCTTCCTTCCACTTGTACCCCACTCTCAGCATTTCTCCAGCACCTTTCCTGTCAGATTTCCTGTGCTAAAATACCTGAAATTTATCACAAAAGATTTCTGGAAGACAAATTCATTAGATGTATTAATGTCATTTCATATTTTGCAAAATTGTCCCTTCCCCAAAAAATGAAAAATATGAAAGCAAATTTCAACTGCATAACATTTAAAGGGAAGTCCATTAGAGTCAAGCAAATTTTACAAAGTAGTCTTTTAAAAAACTATGGAATGTTACACTTTATTTTAAGATCTCTCATATTACTAAGAATAATAAGATACATGAGCAAGGCTCTTTCCTTTGTTGGAGTGACTGCCAAGTGATGTCACAAAAAGTTCACTGTATATGTGTGAAAGAATTTGACAGGTCAGGCTGGTCAGTTAGAAATAAGACTGTTTATATATTAGAATATCAGTAATCACCATTTCTGGAAAAAAGCTCCAAACAACGGAATAGCAACTTGATGGGTTTGTTAAAAGTTCATTAAAAGTTAGTGGCTTTTGGATCTATATTCAGGTAAGGCAGACTGACAATTCTATACAGTATTAAGGAAGTCTATGAATCCCATCCAAAACCATAAATGTGGGAAAGCTGTGGATAAACCCTTTTAGATACTGAAATGGTTTTCTCGTAGGAGAAACCTTTTGTTCATCAGAAACATATTATTCCATTAATGTAACTTTCCAGTAACACTGACTCAATCATTTGCCTCATGCCATGCTTTTACTGGAATGTTTTCTAGTTTATCTTTAACCCTTTAGTCCCAGTTACTAAGCAGAGCTACAACAAGGAGCCAAAACTTCCTTTTTATTACGTCAGTTTGAGTCAATGAATCACCTCCTCTCTTCTTTTACTCTTTTGTTTGCTTGTACCACACACTGAGACTCGTTAGAAGTCTGGAATAGGCTGCCCTGGGCAGTGGTGGCATCACCATCCTTGGAAGTGTTCAAAAGGCACGTGGATGTGGCACTTGAGGACACGATTTAGTGGTGAAGATGGTGGTGCTCGGTTAATGATTGGACTCAATGGTCTTAGAAGACTTTTCCAAACTTAGTGATTCTATGATTCTAAATCTAGACTGTGAGGGCTCTAAAGCAGAAACCGATCCCACTATTCTGATTTGTCCTTTGTTTTGCAAAGATATTAATTCACAAGGGTTAGGAATTAGAATACTGGGATACAGCTTATTAGGCAAGTGTGTTTGTGATCTCTGCAGACCATATCAACACCTTAGTCAATAACTATGTTTGTTTAATGACTGTAGTAAGTACAAAACTAAGAACTGCCATACAAGGTCAGACTAAAGGTCCGCTCAGCTCAACGTGTTGTATATTCAAACAGAAATTAGTACTGGATGCTTAGGAAACAGCATCTATAGAGTAAGTGCTGCCCTTGCTCTGCCCTCACAGCTTCCCATGATTAGCAGTTTAAAGATTGGTTTGTGCTGAAAAGTATAAAAGGATCAATCCGCCAAGAACCTGTTCTACCATTCTTTGAAACCATTTACAATTCTGATTTCCACAACATCCCATGGCAAAGAGTTCCAAGATTTAAGTACTGTGAAGTACTTCCCTTGCCTCCGTCACTTGCCTAATTATTTCCTTTGCTGCATATCTTTTCTTGTTTAATGAGAAATAGCATTCATCTCTGACTTAACTGAACATCCCCCATCTGTCCTTTCTATACCATTCAATCACTTCTTTACCCAGCCAGAAAGTTTTCATAAAGTGTCATTCCACTGACAGCCACTCCATCCCCTGCAAAACCCTGATGGGCCTTCTCTGCATGACTTCTGGTTCTGTGTCTCCTGGCAGTGGGTACACTACTGCAGAGGTGGAAACACCATGTTCCCCAGGGACACAAGGATGATCATAATCTCTTTCATTCTCAAGTGCTTTTTTAATAGCATGTAAACTTCTGTTTGCCAGAAGTCTGGTCCCATGGACTGGACACCCATTAGGAGCTGAAACACATTTCCTGGTTTGGTTTCATTGGAAGGGAGCGTTGTCACTGCTCTCCAAGACAATGCTGTGATAAAAGCAGAGGTGTGGTAGCTGGGGATCACAAGGAGATTCACTTCAAAAGCAAGCACGTGAGGCAAATTAAAATACTAACGTGGACACACCCAGATACCTTCCACGATGATTCTAAGACTTCTCCAGAATAGTAACATCTTCTTCAGGGCTCATTTTATGCATGTATAATCAGGATTATTTTTCCTTTGATCATTAGCTTGCATTTGTAAGCACTGAATTTCAGTTGCTGTCATTCAGCTCTTCACTGCCAACTTTCATCTTGACAATTATAATAATAATAATAATAATCTATAAATTATCAAGAGTAAATGTGATTATTTTCAAGTAATTGATGCCTCTGTTATACAACACAGGTCCCAACACCCGTGTTTGAAACTTCTATTCATAGACACCTCTCTGTAAACCAAGTGGTCTAAGAGATGACCAAACCTTCTGGACCATAGCTTGGTTTTGTTAGCAGCTGCTCCTGTGGGATCTTACAAAAAAGATCTCACAGCCAGAGTCATTCTTCTCTAAATATTGACCCTGAGATCTGTGAGATGTCCCATAAAAATGTTAACTCTTGTCCAAACAAAGACATGTTGACATGTATCTGCTAATTCTATTTCTTTTGACAGGTGCTGCTAATCTGTATGCAATGGCTCTCAGCGCTGCGCAGTCCCTCGTGTTCCTTCTTAATCCATTTGGTATGAGCACATATAAGTGATTAATAAAAGATGATTTCACCAAACCCTAACAAAATCTAAATAAATGCATTGAAGAACTTGAAGGAAGAAAATATCCTCATTGTTTCTGGTCTTCTTCTCTGAAGGAATGGAGTGCAAATTTTGTGGGTGTTCTGTGAGACATCTAGGAAAGCTCAAGCAGGGGAACTGCTATTTTCAGACAAAAGTGTCTTTCTAACAGATGTTTTAAATGATGGTTTTGTTTTAGTATTTTGTTGTAGTCTCCTGCTCATACTACCCTTTACCATTTTGCACGTCAGCCTAACTCCTCTTTTTGGTGAGGCATGAGAAGAATCATTCTTTTCTACACAGGTCAATCATATCAATTTCTTGTGAAAGTCTTTAGAGACCTAATAGATTTGCAGCAATATTTTATATCAGGACTCATAATGAGGTAGAATTGAAATAGTACTGTAATCTGCATTTGCTCTGAGTAATAGAAGAAAACAGACTGAAGTGTATTTCCTTTTAGTGTTGCAATATTACCAATGTAAAGTTTTAAGAGTAAACAAAGAGTGTGACATTGTAATTCAACAGGCAGAAAGGATGAATTTCCTTTTGTCAAAACCAAAATATTTGTATTTACATGAATGTACATTACAAACATTTGACTTTCATTATATTGTTCTAATAGTTTGAACGCAAGAAACCGTTGACTATTTAATTTCTTTTGCCAGTGTCAGGATGCCAGTGCCATAAAATGTGCTGCAAACACTATCTGAAAAATGTATGGATAAGAAGGAACAACAAAAAGAGATTGCACTGATGAAAATGCACAGAGCCAAGAAACTGCACTAATGCTAAAAGTCAAATGAATGGACAAAGAAATGCTATTTACAACATAGCTGGCCATCACAATCACTCCATTGATTTTAAAAAAAATAATTAGCCCATTTCCTTCAATATTAGACCACATTTAAATTTTGCTATTATTTGAGCTGTCTCTCTCCAAATATTTTAACTTTCAGAAGCAATTATTAAGCAATGAGTTTATTGCTGGATTTTAATATTCAATCAAAGACCAGCCCAAAATAAAGCACTGTATTTGTTATTCAGGAAGTATTACAAAAAATGATGCAATTTTAATCTTTGGCTAGTCACTGAACCTGGACACTGAAGGGAAGGAAGCCAGTTCAGTGGCTTTGGTGGTACCTTCACTTCAAATGTTCAAGCTTTTAAGAGTGACAAGGCTGTACTTCAGTGTCCCTCCCAAGCAAGAGCACACTTAAGACTTGTACCTTGAAGCAAGTTACACTTGAGCCAGATAAAACACTTTATCAAGACTGTAACAAGAAATCAATTGGTTTTGGGTGTCCCAAAATATGCTCAGCAGTTTAGAGTGTAATGAGGAAGTCTGGCTTGTGGTAACAGTGATGATGTAGGTAAACAATACAGTCATGGGCATTGCAATGCTCCATATGCAGCTCTAAACTGGAATTTTTTAGTAAGACAATGAATATTGCCAGAGTTATCCAGGTCTGCTTTTGAACCTTGCTCAGTAACTTCTAATTTAGAGAAGTCCCATGACGTGGGGAGAAGGGACCTCTGGTTAACTCTTTGTTACTGTCTTTATACCTCAGTTTATACCTCAGATGATTGCCCAGTTTAGGATGGAAGAATATAGTCTGCACTGCAAATCACACCACATTTGGAACAGAGTTCTGAAAACTTTCATGGGGCAACAAAATTTCTGGATTTCTACCTACTGAAGTTGATACTGCTCAGAGGTTACTTGATTTTGAGGACAGTTGTCTTCTAAACACTGATTTTGAGAACAGATCAGTGATAATGTATTGATAAATAGATGATTCTTCAAAATAGTTGTTAGTAAAGCTTTTCCACTAAAGCAAGTGAAGAGGTGTTACTTACAGACAACCAAATCTTAGAGCTTGTGTGTGCCAGCTCAGTATTACTGAAATCGGCATTGCATCCACAGCTTGCCAGGGTACAGTAGGAGTAGGTTCTTAACTGTTCTATATTCCCCAAATTCTACTTCAAGCCACTGCTTTCTGCTTGTGAAGTCAGTCCTATTCCTTCACCACAGAGCATTTGTATCAATACAGAGGCTGATTTGAGAAATAATAACTGTTACTAAAATACACCATCTTCTTCCAAGTCACCTCTGTCTTAGAAAATATACATGTGAAATAACAAAAAAATAGAGTTCTGCTTTTCAGTTCAATAAGCAGGCTTAAGTATGTATCTGTGCTAAAAAGTGACTCCATTGAAAGAGAGGCAAGATGGAAAGCACAATGTTCAAAAACTTGCATTTCCTTGTAAAGCAAAGATGATTTTCTAAACCCTGCATCTCAAGCCAAACCTTGCATCCAAAAGTTCAACCCTGTTCTCTCCCATCTGCATGTCTCCACATGTCATAGAGATTCAGCAGCCCAAACAGTGCCATTATTATCTTCAAGTTTTGACTTTGCTGGTACCTGAGTGCAGGTATAAATGGGAAATGTTGCAATTATCTGGAAGTACATTATCTTTCTAGTGGATCATGTGAGCTGAAATAAACCCCAGCTCATTCTTACACTGCTGATGAAACAGGCTAGGATTGAATTGAAATGTATCATTGTGGTGGACATGCTTCTAGCCATGGGTATTGCATCATTTCAGTGAGAAGATGCCATTTTAAAAATGTCACTTCTTCCCTTTACTGCAATAACTATTGAGCTTTAAAGACTGGTTTTATTATTGTGATCCAGAAACGTGTACATGTTAAGTCCTCTTCAGAGAACTGGCTGTAATCTTTAGATCACTTATCAAAGGTGTAATACAATCTGACACAATGGTAAAATATCACTTCACATTTCAACTTCATCACCCCTGAAAGTCTAATGATGTTCACTGCATACCACCACCCCAAAATATTTAACAAAAAAAGCACTGAGATGCGTTTAAAGAGCATCTCTGTAATACTGATAACTGGTTCACATATTCATCAGTAAAGGAGGTTTTTATTGCAGTAAAAAGGATGCTCTGGGCTAGGAAAAAAAGTTAGCAGCACAGTTCATATGGAATTTTTTTCCCCTCTACAGCCATCTCATAGGCTTAAAATACCAGAGTCCATGAGATAGCTGTCTGGTTCAGGTAATGTACATGGAATTGTACATGAAAAATGTTACTTCAAGTTACTGAAAACTTTAATGTGAAATCAACAAAGTTGGTATTTAAAAGTAAATACATTTCCCTTTCTGTCTGTTGCCAAAATGAAGGAGTATTTCCTGTCAATGCATCCAACAGTGTTTTGTGAAACACAAGGCAAACCAGGGCAACCTTACTGAAGACTCTTTTTGTCAGTCCTTTATTTTCAGATTATTAATTCTACGGAAACATGCACCATAGGTCTTTAATATTTAACAGGTTACCTCTTAAGAGGAAAAGCAAGGAAAAAAAAAAAAGGAATATTCCATGACACTTTCACCCACTCATAAAAGCTTGAAATCACAAGCACATGGAAGTCAAGCAAAGCCAAACCAGTATTTCATATAGCCTGAGAATTACACTAAAACATACACAATATTCTTCACTGGTAAAGGAAAAAAAATGTACTTAAAAACGTCAAAACTAACACCTACATTTTACCATATAATGGAATAATTATCTTCAGCTGTAAAGTGTCTTGGTTCTACTACACAGGTCTAGAACTGGCTAGCAGTAAACACAGAACTCCTAATTTGTGTTCTTTTGCTTCTACAAAAAATTGGTGCCTGTTTCACAGTCCTAACCTAAATGTAATAGGAGGTATTTCAGATGATTAAAAGCCTATTCTAACTGGAAAAAGGCACCTACCTAACCAAACACTGAGGTTATTTTGTCTATGATCTTATTTTGCTTCAATATAAAGGCAGTAATTGAATTTATCTTTAAGTTTAAAAGGTTGAAAAGCCTTTTAAAATAACATGGCAGTAGAAAATGAATGAACTGACAGGATAAATATGAATATCTATTTCCAAAACTTCAAAATTTATAAAAGTTTATTGGGTGTTGCCAAAGTATGATGAGTTCATATAGGCAATATACACAGACTGTACTTTTTCCATGTGCTTTATCAGGGCTTCTATATTGTTACTGGCTGTAAAAATAATTTTTCAGCCAGTATTAACTTCTCCAAATTGCAGAGTTAATTATTGGTCTTACTTGATGAAGTTCAGTAAGAATCCCTGAAGGATTTGGATATTACTAAGGAGCGAAAGGGGAATCAGGAGTGCACTATACCTTTGGAATGTCACCATAAGACCCAAATTGTTTATTTACACCCACAGTCCCAAATTATTTCAAGGTAAAATCCTGACACTGTTTAATGATCATCTTGCAATTCACATAACGTTTTACTTGTTCAAGAACTTGGACTGCTCTGAAGGCACAAAGCATTTCATCTCACTTGCAAACTAGTGTGGGACATCCCAGCTCTAAGAGCTTCTTTCTAATAAATCCCCTGGATGCAGATGATTTTTGGGAAGAGGAAAAAGCAGGGAGGCAAAACTGAGCCACCTCTTAAATGAAGCCACTACCCTCTACACAACTGCTACCTATTAGACATACAAACTCTTCAGCTTTCTAGACATTTCTTCTGACCTCTGTCATGGAGAACTTCCCAGTGAAGATGAAGATTTTGCAAAATACAAAAGGACTGATAAGTGAAGCCCTGCACACATTTTTGCCACATGTCCAACATGTAGATGAAGATTTTACACTATGACCAGTTGAGGTCATTTTCCATACACCTCACACAAGAAAGGAACGGTCACACTTCTTCCACCTACCTGTTCTGGTGAAGACAATTCTTCCACATTGTACAATGATAAGCAAATGTATTTTGAGGGGAGTAACAAAGAAAGGAAGTGATTCAGAGGCTTTGAACCACAGTACCAAAAATTCATTCCTCCATGCAAATGCCTGCAAAGAGACAGGGCCCAACACTGCCTGCAAACTGGGCTGTTGGTCTGCTTCCTCACAGAACACACCAGGTGACCACTTGAGCAACCTCACTTGGATGTCACACAGTGACACTGCCCACATCCAACTACCAAACGTCACCATACAACACAAGAATCATAAAGCAGCAGAATTTTTTAACCATGAGTCAGAGCTAAAGCAGCACGGCTACCATTAGCCTAAGACATACTAGCTTTATTTCTTTCTAGAACTAATCCAAACGTCTAAAGAAAACTCAGACAACACCAGGCAAAGGTCTTCTATACATCCCAGAAACTACTAATCCTAAAATTGTATCGCTAAATTTTTGGGTCAAAGTTGTTCTTCACAGAGCTCCCACTGGCTATTCTGGAGTCACAACAGCAATACAGCTGACATACAGTAACCTTAAAATTACAAAGTTAAATGACAGATACTGCAAAATGGG